>JAQIXP010002347.1:0-15360 GCA_034700285.1 Proteroiulus fuscus
AGTATTAAAGACTTAAACGGCTTGCCATAGTATGGCTTTGAGCAGATATGTGTTTAAGCAGATATGGTGTTAAGCAGCCCCCGCCATCAAAATTAAGGAGCGCCACGGTGCCTACGTTGTAGGGAGCGTTCAAATATTACCTATCAGTCCACCAATAGGTATAATAGGGGGTGTTTGCTTTCATGTTCCATTGTTTTGCATTCAATATTTTTAAATAAAATATACATTTTTTTTTATTCTTATTTTACAACTGAAATTAATTTTTAAAAAAGCTGTTATCTCTATGTAGGGTTAACCAAACATTGCATGACCCACATAATGACATTGTTGGGAGGGCTGTTGAGGAGAGGATGGGGAACATGCAGTTGTCACAGACTTTACAGAGGTGCTTCCACGACCTGAGGACCATCTCATTGGAAACCATGAAAAACATTATCAAGGCAGCCAACCTTGGGGATTGAACCCAAGTCTCCCGAATGTGAGGCAGGCGTGAGTGTCACCCCTCGATCACACATGTGAGGCTCGGTTAAAAAAAAGAAGCAAAATATATTTTCATAAAGTTTTTAGATATTTCTTAAAAATGATGCTTTTGGAGTACTGTATGGAACTATATTCCTTACTTTTCTTGCATTTTCTTGAAGATTTTGATCCAAAATGCATTCATTACATTTGAGTTTGCTGGAATATGCAGGTGTTGAATTAGCAAGCATAGCATTTATGGCAATTTACGGGTATTTTAAGACAATTAAAAAGCTGGTACCAATTGAATTGGTTCTCACATTTCTTCATTTTCTACTAGCTATTTTTATAGTGCTGCTACAGGAGTGTCATTTAAAAGTTGACAGTTCAGCTCCGTTTTCATGTGTTACAAACTTTTTTGTTCCACTCATTTTCACACCATGTTTTTATGCAATTCATGCAACGAGATTAAAATTTGTAACTTTATGAAATGTCGTATTTTTTAGTCTGATAATATATTTTTTGTTTAAAAATGCACTCTTCAACCGTTTATTTCTCCTTCTCAAATTTTATTCGAAAATTCAACATTAACATTGCTAAACTGAGATTACATCAAAAGTTATACTAAATGTTGCATTTCATTGACATTTTGCCATTAATAATGTCAACGACAAATACAACCATAAGTCAAAAAAGCAATCAGTACTATTTCTTTACCTCAATTTATGTTACTACAGAAACAATAAAAAACGTATAAAAGTTGAAAATTATAAGCCATACCTAATAGCAATAGTTCAGTAATCTTCGGAGTTTTCGTCACCATAGCGATTTAATGTGAGAATTTCCGATTCCTCGAATTATATTTTCCGAGATTGTTACTAACTCCTGCTGAAGATCATCAACACTTTTGTTCGCATCCACTACCTTCAGGAATGTATTAATCAAAAAGTGCAAATGATGGGTTTGACAAAATATAACAGCCTTCACAACTAGGCCTATATTTTCAGCTATAATTTTGGGAACAAAGTCATCCTAAAGCTAACTATTCAAGGGAAAACAACACCAATAATCTTACCTTCCAACTGTTGTTTTTCAATTGATTATAGATATTTCGCACGCGTTCTTGAATTTCTGGAGTTTCATAACGCTCTTCTCCAAACTGTCCCCTGCTTGCTGCTACTGCTGCATCCAATTCTAGAAATATCACTAGATCGGGAGACGGCAGACCCGCTTCTGGCTGTCGACACCAATTAACATCCATACCCTAAAAACATTGAATTAAAATGCAACGACAATTTTAAAATGAGGGCTAGGTACAATATAATGCTAACCCACATTCAGGTGAAAATGAGACAAAATAGTTGCATTTTAGTAATTCCATAATCAATTTATAAAAGTGTGGAAGACATATAGATGTATTAAAAGGCCATTTCTTGCTTTTGTGATCATTTTATGTGAGTTAGCGTTATGTTGCCCCGAGTCCCTCCAGTGATTAGATCAACGATAATAAAGTTTACCAACTTTTTTTGCTGCTGAAAATGCAACTCCAGAAAATGAATATCTGTCCACTATGAGAGTATTTCCAGAATTTAAAAGACTCAGCATCTTATTTCTAGTATTAAAAGCAATTTAAAGATATCGATCAAGAATTACCAAACCAAGACATTTAATAAATAGCCCATACTTTAATTCCCATCGGTTTGCGGTAAATAAAAGGTGAATAGCATGATCATCAAGATTTTCTTCCTTCGTCAAATAACTGCTGATCAATTTTCCTATATGTGTTGTCCGGTCTAAAAAAAATTTACATTGTAGTCGAGGATCAAAAATATTGAAATCTGCGTTGAAAGACTTTTCACACCAAACCTGGAAATCTCATAAATTCCGTTTTCATTCCTTTTTGCCTAAGGGAATCGACTAACATTTTAGCTTGAGTCGTTTTCCCACATCTGTCGCATCCTTCCAAAACGATTAAGGCTCCTCGATTCATGCTGGTGCATAAATTATAGCTAAAAATTTGGGCAGCAGATTTCCATGAATAGCTCAATACACGATTTGTGGCGCTTATAAAACTTGTTATATTTTGTAAATTTAGCATCTTAGGCATGGTAACATTTAGCTTTAATGTAATAATTTTATAGCAAAAGGGAGATGAGTTTATTTCATAAAATTTTGTTGAGCCAGGAGATGCATTTGTAAATTCTTTAACTTTAAAATGCTAAATCCTCCTTGGTTTCACTGGATTCCTGGATTATGTAATTGCATAAACCCAGTTTAGATCATTAATTTGCTTTTCTAAAGCTAAGGATTTGCTAAAATAGACAATCAGGGTCGAGCTAGATTTTAGGCCAGCGTAATATTTCACTTTCTGGTATTGAATACATACCTACTTTCAATTATTCCAAAAAAATTAACTCTTAAAAGACTTTTTGAAAGCATTCACACCACTCACAAAAGCAGCATTGAATTCGCGGCTTTCTCACTAGCGCCATCTAGCCATATTAAAACGTGATCCAATTTAAACTGCTTTATTTTTTACAAAATGTAAAAAACGAATTATAAATAAAAAATGTTACACGTTATTATCACATATTTATGTTGTGTTTGCAGTTGAGTTAACTTTTGGATAAACGTGCATTTGTTTTTTCTAATATGGCATAAATATCCATAACTTCACCTGAAAAAAATTAATTAATTTTTTAATAATTAAATTATAATTAAACTGATCGATGGCATATGTGATTTATATACTATATATAATACATATACTGGAATTTGGAGGTCTGCCCCCTAATTCCCCCCCCCATCACCATTTTGGAACAAAATAAAACAATTTAAAGATATATATATATACTATTCACAAAATTCTTGTTCCAAAAATGTGGTGCAATGCAGGTCAGCACATATTTTCTAGCAAACCAAATGTAATTGGCACGTGCACAACCACATTTTGCAAAAAAATATTTTGGAAAGACAGCTAGTGCATCTTAAACCCCATACAAAAGTAACCATGCTCAAATAAATCTAACTTTTAAGTTCAAACGATAGAAATTATAAAAATGTCAGCTATACCATGTGGAATCCCGTATCCTTTTTCCAATCCGTGGATATTAGAAGGTGTTTTGCAATCAAGATGCACTTCTTTCCTCAAAACAGTGTCAATGTCAATAGCCGAAAAAAATGCCACAGACTGAAAAAAATTCACAAAGTTACATTAATTATATGTAAGCTTGCTTAATTTATTTTAACAAACCACATTATAGGGAGTCTACTTGCCTGAGGTAAATCATTTATTCCAAGTTTATAGGCAAACATCGACCTCGTAAGCAAATTTGTAATTTGCAGCGCTAATGCTGCCCGGTACCTGTCCTCACTCTTAACTAGATAACGGACTTCGTCGTGAATGCTAATGCAGAATCTTCCATCAATATTATAATTATCAAACAGCCATTTCATTGACACGAGCATCAAATGGAGGTAATCGACAGCGGAACTTTGAACCACCCAATTAACTCTGCTTGTCATAAACTGGAAGTGATTTAAGAATAGATTGTGTTTGCAGTAAGAAACTATAGCTCAATTTCACCAACTACATGAATAAAAGGATAAAACAAGAATTACATTATCCATTACATACGCAGATTCTAACGCTCGACTTATTTTACACTGAAGAACGGGTGTTTCTGGTTCTGGCGACAAAGCAATCTCTTCGAGTTTGTTGAACATGGCAGATTCTGTACCTCCCATCCAAACGCTTTTTGAAACAACATCTTGAAACTGTAATCCACTGCAGAGACGAAAATTTTAAAATTAAATAAACGCATTTACTAACTGCCACATATATTTGTGGGATCTGAAGCTAATAGGGTATATGAGCTCAACAGAATATATCAAGAATTGTTTTATTTGGTAATTAGCCATTCAATATAGTTTACTATACCAAGTTTTAGATTTTCTGTGGGAGTAACTTTCATTACTTTTTTTTTAAGACAAAAGAAAGTTTCCATAGTTTTAAACAAAAGCGAGTAATTACTTAATTGGACTGTATACTCTTTTATTGGAAAATAGTTTGAATTAAAAATGGAAAGAACATTACTGGATTTTTTTCATTGGTTTTCAATTTTAACAAAATAAGTTTAATTTTACGTAGCATACATTTTGAACAGAAATTAATGATTTTATTATTTTTAAAGTAATTAACCATTTTTTTTAAGAAAAAAGGAAAAAAATAGGAATACTCGTTAAAGTTTTTTGTCAGATGCTGCCAGTTTAAGCAGTTTCACGTTTGCCCCATGAAAAACAGTGGTACGTTATCTTACACATAGAAGCTAATACCTTACACAAACATTTCTTGCTAAAATTGGTTAGCAGTCCGTGCACCCACACATTTTAAAAACAATAAATTACCTTGCAGAATAGTTCAAAAGATTAAAGAGTTCTTTGCGAGAAATGAGATTTTCACGAGACTGTGGTGCAGAAGTGTTTTGTTTGCTTTGCTTTGGTGTAATGTTTTTTTGGAAGGGTTTAAATAATGCTTCTCCCTGCTTATTTAATGTATATCTGAAAAGAAAATGGCAATATAACTTTTAAAACTTATTTCTTATTTGTCTCGTCCAGACAATTTGCAAATCTATTTTTTACTATTCACTCATTCGTGAAAATTTTGTAGATTAATTCAGCTCTCCCGAACAACGAAATTCATTTAAAAAAATGTGAATAACTACCCTCTTACTCCTTTGGTGGTAGCATACATAGCTAAGGCTCGACTTTTGGCCTCGTTGAGTGTTAATCGATGGTTGAACTGCATTAATAGTCGACTAGCGAATGGTTGCCCAGCACCATAAATACGTCCGTAATTCATTACCTTAGCCTGATCTCTAGTTATGCCAACAGTTAATGCGGTTTTGCTGTGCATGTCAGTGCCATTGCTTTTCTTGCCTTGTAGAGTCATCCAGCCAAATGCCGTGCAACCTGAAAACTCAATTCAGGGGCAATGATAATTACAAATTAGAAACAAACCTCATTCTGGAAATATTATAGTAATTCCTATACCGTGAATTCCTGCAAATTGAGCATCTCCTAAAATGGCAGCTATCCAAAGTTCTTGAGAATCCACATCAGCACCAACAAAATGATAGCCAGGGAAGGCTTGAATCATGGCTTTAAGTTCACTTCCAACTCTATCCTCCTAACATGCAAAATAATACAATAAAAATTACATAAAAGTCTAAAGATAGGTGCTTGCCTATTTTCTTATAAAAAAAATGAAAACAGATGTATTCTAACTCAATATTTAATTGTAAATAATAAGTTTTATATTAAATTGTCTGACAAGGTCAACATTTATTCAAGAAAAATATTACATACGTAAGCATTGCTTGCTGTCAGCCAGGTTGGTTCCACTGCTCTTCTAGTTACAGTTCCTGCAGTCACAATTCTAGGAAGAATGGCACCATATTGGCCTTCTTCTTCTTCGTAATTATTAGCCCGGATTACATTTCTTGGAAGCTCTCCCGATTTCAGCCAAACTACCATTTGCGAGCTGAATATTTTCAAATTAATTTCCATTTTCAAAACAAGATGCAAGTGAGTACTGTGAGAAATTCAAGACAGGCTTCCACGTACGTTATTCGTTTATGAGCATTTCGCCAATAAGATAGCATTTTGCTCATTTTAAGAGCCCAGTCTGCATGTTCTCCAGCACTAGATTTTAAGGTTCCATCCTCAATTTTATTCAGAAAATCTTTTGCTAGAGGGTTGCCAACTCTGTTCTGAGGCCCATCCTGAAATTGTTATTTATGCTACTCATAACTTTAAATATTAAAAGTAAACGCAGGACGATATTCAACAATTAATAAATTAATATGTATAACGAAATATAAAAGAATTTGTTATAAATTGGCGGAGTTTAAAAAAAATTATCATAATTTTACTTATCTAACCTTATGCGGTAATCGATAAAACCAGCACCCTCTAATATTTTCGTCCAGATATGGTCCATTTCCATGATGATATTCGGGTCCGTCGACAATTGCCTTACCCTAAAAATAAAATGTTGAGAAGCTGGCCACGCATGTTTTTACTTAAATTTCTATTGGCGAAATATGGAAATAAATTACTTTTCTTTTCAGATTTTGCTCATTCTTCCCCCTTACAAGATCCCACAACTTAGATTCTTCCTCTGCGTCTGCAACACCATCAATTATTTGTTCCCAAAGAACGTCAAGATTGATCTCTGCTTGTAACTGTTTATTAATTTCATTCTTCATTTCGATTGAAACAGGACAAATTTTGAGCATTTGCCTAAAGTTTTAAAATAAATACATAAACTAGCAGAGTAGCAAGCTGTTAAACAGTAAATGAATTTAAAAGGTATTGATGAAAACAATATAATTATACTTAAAAATGTGTAAAGAGCTAAAAAAAAATTTGAAACCGGTAAATGTTTTTAAGGTAGGACGGAGGACGGGGTATTCGAGCCAAACAATTTTATTTTAAGACTCATCAACAAATCACGTGAGTTTAATTACCACATTTAATCAAAATTTTCTAGAGAAGCAAAAACTGGTATTTTATGGAAGAACTTTTCGTGCCTGCTGGTGAGGTCTTTATCCACCCTTACTACCAATTAGTACCTGATGAATGTCTAACACAATTTATGGACAATCTCTTAAAGATGAGTCAAAACTTGTTAATTGTTATATTGATGGTCATTTGGTAAGTAGCTTTTAAGTTATTAGCATTGAAATAACATGGCTGCCACTTACTCTAAAGGGAATTGTAGCTCATCTCCAGAATCCAAAGACAATGGTTTCCCAGGTACCAGGTATCCCCAGCCATTTTTGCGACTGTAATGAAGTGGATAGCCATCCCAAGTTAGTCGTAATAATTTAGGGCAAATCTATTAAAATGTACGAAAATGATCTTGTATTGCATGTAGCATTTTATTCTTATTTTACATCATAAAAGTTGAATTATTGGCAAAGTCTGACCCAAAAACTAAACATTATTTGTTCAGATAAGGAGTATAAAAATATATTTAATGGATATAATTGACTTGCCTGTGTTTGATGGCTAATTAGAGTTGGACCTGGCATCCAGTCGTTGTCTTCATGGGCAATTTTTGGACACAATTGCCGATACCAGGCTGGATATCCTGCTAGATGGGATCGCCTTGAATATAAATGCTTGGCAGTATTAAGGACCCCTTGAACTTCTGGAGTAGGCTCAGGGTTCTCAATCATTGGATTGTCTTCACATTTCTCCTCTTCATTCTCCATAAAAAATAACATAGAAAAAATTTAATTATCAAAATCTATAAAGAAAATATTTGTAAGGAACTGCTATTCGAGTTACAAGAGTTAAACCATGCCCATGGTTCAACTGAAGAAATCGGCGATGAAGTATTAAATCAAAAGACTTTACAAAACTATCAATATACCTTATCTATATTTGCATGTAAGGATTCAGTAGTTGACTCAAGTTTCACAGACTTTGTTTTCTTGGAAAGAGGTATTTTTTTAGTCTTTAGTTCCTTAACAGACCAGTCCAAATCCCATAACCAAGGATCTTCCTTGTATCTATAATGAAAATGACAAACTTGTCTGAATAAAATTTCAACAATTTTTAATTGGTACAAAATAATACAATTGTCTCCAAAAATCCTAATTGCATATTTCAATAAAAATATATAATATTAATATTTATCATAAAATTTAAGAAATCCTAAAATAAGCCAAAAATTAAAAATTGCCTTATCAACAGGGATGCTAATAAATGAAAACCTAAAATTTTTTAAAACCTTCTAAAAATCTTCTGAGAAAAATTAAAAGTAATTTTAATGACCTTTTCGTTTTTGTCAGACTTCAATTCAATTCAGTGCCCTATGATGCCATTTGGTAGGGGGGTTATCCCTCATTCAGGAGGATACTCCAACGTCATAAAGTTGTGACTTAAAAATCATTGTTAAATTCCTAACAATTGTGGACTATTTTTAGGAATATTATTCCATTGTCTTATTGAATTAACGTAAGAAAAAGGACCAATAATAAGCATCTGTTCTAAAACTGTACGAATTTCCTTCAGAGGATTTGAGTGAACATGCCTATCTCTAGCGTTAATATTAGGCTTTTTGATACCAGAAATTAATTTTAAATTACATGGCAAAGGGTAGCAGGTAGGGACTTTGCAGGGTAGTGGCAACCCTGTATAAAGTTCTTATAAACAAAGCCATCACAATTTGGTTCAGTATTTTCAAAATGCCCATACATCAATTATTAAGTGAAAAGTATAAGATACTAATTGCATAGTTTCCTAGATTACGAAAAAATGAAAATAGCTTAGTACCGAGGGAAATTTAAAGAGTAAACCTTTGTTCCAATCCACTTTGGCTACCTAATTGCATTAATTGCTAATTTTTTAATTTGTGAAATTTTTATTTAATAATTTTTCTCACACACCCAATCTATGGAAATAAGATAATACTTGCACTAACCGATCATCATTTAACAGGGCACAAGCATCATTAGCCAATCTCATTAGCATTAATTTCAATTCTTTTTCCAAGTCGTCATAAGTCAGTTGAGCATCGGTGATGTATCTTTCCCAATTGTGATTGATGGGTAGATATGCACAACTCATTTCTAACATTCCAGCAAATGTAACTGGGTGAGGAAACCTTAAACAAACAAATTTAATTTAGGCCTATATGGCAATTCATAAAAAGATTCATTTAACCCCAAATAAATTTATTACAACCTTTCAAAAAACGTCGGTAAAATAGCAGCTAAAATGCTATGAGTTGCTTCCACATCTTGCGCACAATATGCCATTAAATCTTGAAAGTTCTCACGGACATCCTTTATTGTACCTTTCACAAAAGTTTCTCTTTTTTCCTTTTGCAAGGTACGTCCTTTGCAGTACAACTTATAGACATCAGCTAAATTATTTAAACAGCTAATTTCCATCCATTCATTTACAGGTGGGCCTCTTATTCTGGCTTTTGCTTCTTCCACATCTTTTCTTTTGCTACCTGGAGATACATGAGACTAAATAAAATATCTAGATTTGATTATATTTCTGTAAATATAATCAAAAGTATTGACGTTTTATGGAATATTTTGTATGAAACTGATTACCTGTTTGATGGGCCATTAGTAATGCCCGTTGAAGCCCTGTTAATCCTGCAGTTGCAATATGCAATGACATTGTATCTATGAATCTTGCCTTAGTTCTCTATTCATCATAAAAAATATTTTCACAGGTTTGACCAAAATATTTCTAATCCCATTTTTAAATAATCCAGTTTGATATTAG
Organism: Proteroiulus fuscus; assembly: GCA_034700285.1. Lineage (NCBI taxonomy): Eukaryota > Metazoa > Arthropoda > Diplopoda > Julida > Blaniulidae > Proteroiulus > Proteroiulus fuscus. Next base: position 9,775 of record JAQIXP010002347.1, read on the forward strand.
CTTTTATGTAAATTCGAGGCTTAGTCTTACTTTGCTTTAAATAAATTTAAAGCATTTATTTAAATAAATAAATTATCATATTTATAATTTCCTTTCAATTCAAAATTATTCAAGACAATTCAAAAATATTGTTGCAAATAATTCATGCCTCCATGTTTTTTTTTGTAAATGGAATTTAAAACAGTACCCACCTTTACAAAATACTGCTCTCTAACGAAAGCTCTATCAAAGCTAACATTATGACCAACAATGATTTTTTCTTCAAATTTTCCTGTAGGTGGCTTTAATTGTCCAACTTTTGTTTCCAAATTAATCAAGTCCACAATACTTAGCTTCTGGGCTAATTGAAAACGATCCTCAACAAGCCTTTCACTGCACCAAGAATACCTTAAACATTATCACAAATTAAGGTGTGTTTCGGATGCCAAATGACATCAAAGAATCCATGAAAATGTTGTGTGTACCAATTTGAGGGAGATACAGCAGTAGCTAAAGTAGGTAAATGCCCTTCAGTTACAAGAAGTTCTATGTCAAATACTAAAGCTGTCTCTTCGGGAAAATCGACTTTGACAGAGGTCCCATCGTTGTTGTACTTTGTCCAACCAGTCTAAGAATCAAAAATTTAATTTATTGTCATGGTAGAAAATATGAGTAGGTATAATCGAGGAACTAATTAAGCACAAAGTATTGCTGCTCTTGAAATACCAGTACATAAGTATAAACGCAATCATTTCTCAACGGGTTTTATCAATATGTTAAAAAAACGTGATTGCTTACTTCATAGTTCCATGTGTTGGGTTTTTCAGGAAGCACAGCCTTCGATAATATAAGTGCATATTCATAGTACTTTGTCGACTGCTGCAATGCTATATTTCTAAAATGTTCATCAATATTGCTACCACATAATTTTGGGAGCTTGAAATCCACATCAGGTAAAACTGATGCTTCCTTTCCCCACAGTCCATGCAATTTCAGGTGTTCAATACTTTTACTGGTGTTTTCATCATTATTCTTACCAACATCTTTACCTAGACACTTGGTAGATGAACTTTTAAAGATCTGTTCGTGTAACGATGAACTCAACATTTGAATATTCAATGAGTTCTTCCTGAAGTTTTTCTTTGAAATGTCACTGATGGAGCCATCAGCACATACAGAGCACGACCTCCTGAGAATTTTCACAATATCATTAAACTCTGGACAATAGCAAGCCTTGCTCGCATACGTCAAATTAAAGTAACGATACAATGTCAACATATTTCTTTAACTTTAAAATGCTAAATGCAACTTAAAATTATGAACAATTTGATCATCTTTTAAACATGAAGCGATGCCGCGAGATGCTTTTGAAACTTGCGCTACACTTCTCACCAGAGGACGTTACTGTCAACAAAACGTACGGAGGTCTTCAATGGACAAAGAACAAAATTTAAAATTAACAGTAATAAAAAAAAACTATTGGCATTTTTGAAATACTTTTTTTAAAATTTTTTAAATAAAATATTTAAGAAAAAAATGAAAAGAAAGTGGATTACTTGATTTAAATCATTTAGGATGAGATTTTTTATTAAAATCTTTTTTTCTTTTATAAATTCCATATAACAATAATTATGAAATCATATAGGCAATTGATCGAATTATAGCTGGCCGAATTCTTTGAATTGAGTGTATTTTTTATAGTTCAAAAGCTTATCTGTCGATTTAATAATTATATTTAAGTTTTCTTTGAGGACATAGTCCAACACATGTACTCATCATGCATTGCTATCACAACAATAAAACCAAGTTCAAATAAAAATATGCATGAGTAAAGATCGAGACTTTCGGAAAGCAAATCATTATTTTAAAAGATACCACAGTGAAAAAAGTACAGTGATTGCACTTCAGAAGTTATTTTAGATTGCCAAAAAGCTGAAACCTAAATCCACGGTTCCCAAACTATTCTAAAATAGTTCTCCTCCAACGGGGTCATTCAATAGCAATGCCCCAGAGATCCCCCCTTCCCAAACATAGCACATAAAAACGGTTTTCACATTTTGCAACTTACATATATATTCTCAAGAATATATTTACTGTATGCAGTAAAGATTTGATAAATTTATTTTTACAATTTATTTTACGAATTTTCAAAAGTAATTTTAACATTTCCAATAAATAATAAATTTCATCAGCATCAATGTGAAACTTGTGCTTGCTTTGATTTGTACAAAGTATCCAAGGAGTAACTTTTCAAAGCTAAAATAGTTCAACTTGTTTCTAAATAAAATCATTACTGCAAATTAAAAAGGGTATTAGCTAAAAATCTGGAAACTTTGTCAGTTTCATTATTAACTCAACTCACTGTGTCCCTGGCCTCCCAAGGGAGGTCTCATCAGCTGGGAAACGTCAAATTATCTAGATTGCAATTATTAAACTGTGATATTACTGTGCACATATGTATTTCACTGAGACTCAACATACAGAATCAACAACTTTAAATTTAAACTTTAAAACGGTACCAATGGCGACTTATATATGAGAATGTCATTTTTATTTGATAAGATTGTTCAATAAACATTTAAAAATTTTTGGAAAAAAAATAAAATCCACAGGTTCGTTATGAGTTCCTTTTTGAACAAGTAAAACGTTTAACGATTCTGTATTGAAGAGTTATTGTGAATAATATACATAAATAAATGCCTTTCCAGTGAAGTATCTACGATAAGAAAATCAATAAAACCAAAGATGAATCATGAGTTCAAATTTAAATGACCACCTGATTAAAATAGGGTTACTTTCAAAGAATTTCATGGGCAAAACAACTAAACTATTGGTATATACTTTCTCGCACCTTAACTTGGCAAGATCTGAGCTGCCAGGTTTTAAGAATAATTTAATCATTGCTTGGATTATTTGCTATTTGCAGTGATAGGGTGAGGAATTATTTGGGCTACAATTAATATTTATGGAATTGTTATGCGAATTGCAAAATTTTTCAGCTGCAAGCATGCAGCTTAACTGGCTTTATGCTTTACCCACATTCATTTATACACTGTAAAATTCTTGAATTTAATTTCTCAATTTGATTAAAAATGTTTGAATTAAATAAATATACTGGCAAGCATGGCTTGATTTCACTCAAAGCGTATGGTAATGTCAAATGGAAACAAATTTTTATCCTTCGTAGACTGACGAAAAAGTTGTGCGTGCTGCCAAGAAACATCTCCTACCCCACCCGACATTTGCACGCTGATCATTAACTGATTTGCTCCGTTCATCTCCAATGTAGTGAAGATCTCATCGCCTAAAATATAATAATAATTCAAGAAAAATAACACGGTAAAAAGAAAGCAAGGGTCACCAAACGAAATTTCTAAAGTATTTTGAACAACAAAATACAAAGCCCTTGAGATTATCAGTTAGTACATTGTATCGTACACTAAAAGAACAGTGAAAAACTTACCTCCTGGAATTCGCATACATTTATCTCCAGCACACATCTGCCAAACAACTGTCCCATTTTCATAGGTGGCATAGGAACACTGCACAGCAATTGAAGCTATCTTAAGGTTAGTTTTCGAACAATCAAATTTCCACGAAATCAATCCCTGATCCGCTCCTTCTGTCCGCGCTAAGTAGGCCATTTTCCAATCATGTTCAACTTTGCGAAAGACGTTGGAAACTTCATAAACGCCAGCCTGCCATCCACTCAGTTCTGTATTGCTCGTGGAAACGCGAACGTACTTATCGGTTGCAGTGGAGTACTTTAAATGAAATACTTTATTGACCATTTCTTCCGTAGATAGTTCAAAAACAGTGGGCTGAAAGTTATCTAAATTTGGCCCAACTTCGCCTCGCTCCGACCTCCAAGATAAAGCTCCGGACGTCCGTCCGTGCACCTCGTTATCTTTGGCATTCCTTGGGCTCATAAACTCCACGAGTTCGGCTACTAGGCGATCTGCTATGACTAATTTTCTACCAGATTGCAAGTCCCTTTGTAACTTATGACGAATTTTCAGAATAGTAGACAGCAGCCAAGCTTCTCGACACAATAGCCTTCGCTGTAGGACTTGCAGGTGACTAACGGAATAACGCCAGGTCACATCCTGCACATCTTCATTCGTGAAAGCCAGAACATAAGTCAGTTTCTTGCCCCATCCCAACTCGTATACCAATGGAGCATCACAGGCATTTTCACAAGGATCACAATGCAGCCATCTTTTTTGCGATACAGAGTACACTTCGCTCCAAACATGGTCAGTCCAATCCAAAACGTATCTCGTCTCAAAACCCAGAGCGCGAGCACACAAGGTAAAGCAGTTCGCCCATTCTCCGCATCGTCCAGTTCTGGTGTCCAGCAGTTTCAAAGGATGATTGTAACGCGGGAAGCGAGCTCCCGTGTGGCATGTAATGCAGCCATAGCTCTCCACGCGGCTCGCTCCCCAAACTGTTTCTTCGGGTAGTGGGATTGCCGATCCAGAACTATCCATAGATTTATCACACGACGGACAAATTGGAGTGTCAAACCAATTAAAAAAAGAATTTTTAAACCAAAATAGCAACTCCATTAGTAAACAATCCATGAGATCCATGGGTCTCGTTTTAATATCTGGAGAAACCTTTCCCTTAGAAATGCCCTCGTAATGACGTTGAGCGTTGTAATTGAGCTCATTTATAGGAATGTGCGATTTCGCTTTTCTTTGGATGGCGGGATCTTCGTAAAAATTAAAAAGCTGTAGTGCTGACTCCATTCTGTCATAAAATTTTTTCTCCAGATCCTGAAATAAATATGAGATAAATAAACACGAAATTCAAAATTGTTAAATAATAGCAGGTCTGTCTACTATGCATATGTCGCCAATGTTATTACCAGAATGTTTGCTGGATATTGCTTAGTATCCCATTCTAAAGGCGCTTTCTGATCATGTGAGCTGGCCGATACTGAATCCGATAAAACCTGGCTCGCTTCAGGTTCATGCAAAGTGGGTACAGGCACTTTAGTAGAATCCGGCACCAACTCAGATCGACGTTTTACCAACAAATCACGTAAATGATGCATGGGTTCCAAGGGGGTGTCTTCAGGTAGGACTAAATAATCCGCCCCCTAAAAGTGGTAGCATAAAACATCACTCAATCTGCAATCAAATGTACCTACGCAACTGTTAGAATTTACATGAATTATCAATAATTTAAATGAAAGTTCATCGCACCTCTTCAAATCCAATAATGAATAGACATTCCAATGCTCCTTTCACAGGTAACAGCCGCTCAGTGACTTCACGGCTTCCTACCTTTAAACGCCGATATTTAGGATTATTAGGATGGTGCAAAATATTCGAGACACACTTTATTAATACATCCACAGCAGGAATTACTTCTTCCGTGGAGTTATCAGTTAAAATATTTACACATTGGCTCACAGTTTGGCTAGTCGCACACGGACGACCGACATCCATTTTTTTTAAAGATGTAATGCCTAGATTGTACGGATGCTCACAACGGTTCTAGGCCTATATAGTAAATGGATAAAATACCGTAAATCTTCTAAATAACGCCCATCCCGAGTTTTAGCCCAGTCTCCATATTTCGCCCAGGAAAATTTCAAAA
>JAQIXP010002348.1:0-15360 GCA_034700285.1 Proteroiulus fuscus
TTAAATTTCCATGACATTTCCAGACAATACTGATTTCCATGACATTTCCAGGTTTTCCAGACGGCCAGACACCCTGTGATAATGGATCAATCACCATGGGCAGATGCTGCCCGATGACGTTATTTTAGCTTTTAGTGTTCAATCAGAAATTTTGAAAAGAGTTTAAATTTTTTTTAGTAAACAATAAATATTAGACAGAACATATCATGGTTGTCAACATTGTTGCAAAATTTTGGGAAATGCATTAGGGTGATCCCCCAATTCAGTAGATTTTATTGAGTAAATTTGGGTAGGCCTATAACGGTATACACTAAAAAAATTTCTTCAAATGCATGTAAACAGAGAGTTCAGAATAAAGTTACAGCCCTCCAATGCTAGCATATATGAGTGTAATATACTGTTACAGATGTCTAACGTTATCTTAATACGGATAATGTTGGCTCGTAAATAAAATTGAAATTGGAATACTTTTTTTTCATTTCAGTCTGTAGACGTTGTTGCTCGAGAAACGCTGTACTGAAATGCCAAACGCACTGGACAACACCAATGGTAGGGTAGCTGTTATTGAAAATGACCGGCTTTTTATGAAGGAGAAAAAGGCACCGTTGTCATAATTTGTGTACCATCATTAATTTTTACGACAGGGTTCGGAGAATGCGACGAGGATATGGTCAACTATACCGGGATCTTGGGTTCGTAATTTACTTTAGGAATATAGTAGAACCGGGCAAAAAAACGGCGTAAATATCCCATTGCTGGTGATTGCCAGTAGTGGGATATTTACGCCGTTCTTTTGCCCGATTTCACTAAAGTTTTGTATTTACTATGTAACGCCGTGGAAAAACGGCAACATTCTCTTCATAAAGCTTTTAGGCGTCTTCGACGTTACAAAAATCTTGCGAGAAATTTGCTTTGAATGTCCTGCATTACAGCGTGACGTTAGATCCCCCAGATGCAGTGGTGTCCGGCATTAGAGAAATATTATAATAAGAAATCTCTTTGTCTGGATAGTCGCCCCGGAGCTGCCTAAACCCATCAGAAAGTAAAATGGCAGCACCCATTAATTAGGCCCTATGTGCGAACGATTTGTACTGGTGTAAAGGGCGTAGCATACGATGCATTTGGAAAATGCCGCCCCCATTTTTGTTTTGCAGAAAATGGCGTTACTTTTGTTAGGCATATCTGAACACATTTTAGATGTAAGGATTTCCAAAAGGTGTGACGTCACCTCACTCAGATTTCTGCTAAGATCATCTGTAATGCCGAAGACGAAGCATGCACCGATTACATTTGATTTGTCGGAATATATGCATGTGAATTGTGCCCCATTTTGGAACAAAATTTTTGTATGGAGAATGCCCTTCGAAACGGCAAAACAATCGGGGCTGGAAAAATTGCAGTTTTGCCTTTTTTTCTGCTTTCTTCACTGTTAAAACTATACAATTTGCACAATTTCTGCATTTTTAAACTGCAAAAAAAATCTGCAGTTTACAGTGTAACACAGTTATCTGCTGTTCTCGCTTACCCTCAAAAGGCATTGTTTGCGACCGTAATATTTACGAACAGGTGGACTTCTGTCTCCAAATTAAGCCTACAGTAAAAAGCATCCATAATATTCGAACAGTCCCTTGAACGCCCATCCCTACTTTTTTTTTAATTAAAGAGTTATTTGAAGTCCCCAGAGTCTTCGAAATCTCCACCGAAAACATTATAACCGATGGCTCGATAGAGCCCGAGGACAAAAATGGCACCTATAATGGTATCACCGTCAACGATGACGAAAAGAAAACCTCACAACCGGAAGTAGTAAAACGTAGAGGGAGAAAGAAGAAAACAAAAAACGTAAGTTTGATGGCGAAACCAAAAGTTGTGTGTATGAGTTATGTTACCACTGTGACAAAAAAAATGTCATTTCTATTAGAAATGCAACATGAAGACCACTAGTAAAAAAATTGAACTGAATGGACACATCGAGCCCATGGAGAGTGAACGAGACGAAAAACAAGTTGAACAAAAGTGGAGTAACCATGGATGGGAAGATTGCTTGCGAAAAAAACCAGCTCGTGCCCAGCCTTTTCAGGTAGGCCCTAGGTAGCATCTTTTCATTTAAAAATACGAAAATTATTGGAAAATGTTTTTAAAAAAGCGAAACTATCGTACAGAGCACCGTGCCAGTGATGAAACGAAAGCGGGGCATCATCAATTCCAGGCTAACAATAAAAAAAGACAAAAAGAAAAAAATAATTCCCCCTGAGAATGTGGAGACAACAGATGCTCCTCCACAAAGACAGGTTCGATAACAGCTCCTTATTTTAAACAAAAGCGTGAACAGTTTATTTCTAGACTCGCTACTAACAGAATATGCACATTTGACCAATTGCTCTTTCAGAAAAGAGAAGTGGGAGAGATTGTATGGGTAAGATGGCGTCAGGTTGAATGGTGGCCGGCCATAGTGATGTGCTGCCATAAAATCGGCCAGGAACCTCTTTTACCTGGACAAGTATATGTATTTTGGCTAGGGGAAAATGCCTATTCGACAGCACAGGTAAGAAATGCTTGCCGGTATTAAATGTGTTAACTAACGAATCACTTAAGAGAAAATATTTTTAGACATCATCGAATACAATGATAGACTTTGTCAAGAACTTTAACGAAAAATTTTCAAAAGCTAAAAAGGATCTAAGGTATACTAGATGCGTGTTGGAGACCATTCACGTGAGTTACCAATCCAACAATGTCTTCCCATAGCTCTAGTTTCACTCTACTTCATTTAGCATTGCCATTATTTCAGACCTGTGCCATTGTGGCGAAGCATGACATTAGCCGTTACACCAATGAGGAAGTTCTGCAATGGGCCAGGGATGGATTCTCTACAAAAAGCACCAAAGCTTTACCTTTTTCACCAGATCCAGGTAAGTCAAATTGCAACTTTTACCTTACCGGGAAAGTCTCCCTTTGTTCAAAGTGATGTTTAAATGAAAGACGAGCGTTAAATAATATGACAAATTCAAGTGTTATGTGATGCGAGCTTACCATTACGTAAGAGACAACAGGATTTCATAAAAAATATTTACCAGAAATAGCATCCATTGTTATCGCCAAAAGCGCCACCAAGATTACACTATACCAAACATCTCAGAAAATTTCTGCCATATTAAAATGAAACGTTAACTTTGTAAACATGCAATTTTTTGTTTGAAATATTCATTTTTTTTTCTATGCACCATTGCATACAAGGAAAGAGAAGCCTAAATTGAATGATTCCAATGATGGCTCTTTCTTCTATTACTAACGGATGGCGCTAAACCTTTCTGACATTTTTCTATTTAGGTATTCCTGAGATCAGGCAATACCTCGTTGCCCACACTTTACATTAAAAAAAAAAATGGTGATCTCTCATTAATGATAAATTTAATTCCAATATTATTATTTTTACGTTCTAATGGCTAGCATTTAAAAATCGCTTGTCATGAAGTGAGACTTGCCCTTCATTTGTCCCTAGGACACGAATGATAAAAATGTATATATGTTTCTTGAATCAAACAGACGATCCCATACCCCGAAATTTAAAAGACAAAATCAAAAATCTATTTGGTCACCAAAAGGATGGTGAAACTACTGAGGACGTTGCTAGCAGTTCCAACAAAAGTGCCCCTACTGCCACCGATCCATATCGAGGTAAAATCAATAATTTACAATAGTTTTATCTTTGGCCGAGGGCGGCACAAGAATAACTTGATGGTTACTTATTTTATCCATTTTTTTTCCATGTCAGACGAGGTCATTTTGAAAGTAAGGCAAGGGAAACTGGATTTGAAAGGTACATCCTCCACTGATCCCACTTTCTGCCCTAGTAATGGCGACTCTCCGCTCCCGGGCCCACTCCCCAACCACAGAAAAGTTATTTTTTTTTAATTTAAATAACTCCCATTTATCAGGCATACATAAATCCGGCAATTTGGTGAATGCATGTTCACAGAAAAAATAAAAAGACTGCAAATCTTCTACCATTAAAACTACATGCATGTAATTAAAGTATGCCCATATTATGGACCAAAAATTGCAGCAAAATTGTCAAAAACTGCAGAAATTTTTTTTAAAACAAACTGCAAAATCTTACAAGGGAAAAAAAATTCAGAAAAGTGGTGGAAAATCGAGTTTTTTGGCTGTTAAAAACTTCAGTTTTTTCCAAGATTTTTCTGAAATTTGTGTTCTACAATACGGTGGCTTTTTTTACAAATTTAAATCAGAAAAATTGCAATAAGTCTGCACATTTATTGTGCAACTTTTCTTGCTCTGGTTGTGCCGAGTACAATCGAAAACTACTTTAAAGGGACAATCCCACTTTGAAACAAGTTGATTAGGATAGACATGGAAATTGCACTTGGATTTGAACCAACCGATCATTAGATAAAATGTTTTGAATACTTGAATTTGGATGAAAATATAAAGCCCAAATTGGCACCATTTTCTGACTGTGTGTAGCGCCCTCAACTGGATAAAAGGCATCAGCTCTCATGAAACACATAGACATACACGTTCTAGAGGGCGCCACCAAATCGATGGCTTAATTCACAAGTAGAGAACTATAGTAGGTTCCAATAATTTTGGACCCTGGCTGCATTGGAAATACATGGGGACCAGGGTCCAAAGTTATTGGAACCAACTATAGCCATGTTGTCAATTAGCATATTTGCTACTTGTGAACTAAGCCATCGAAATGGCACTGCTTACTAAACGCTATGGAAAAATGTCGCCTAGTGTCAGTGGCGGAACTAGAATTTTTAGCCAGGGGGGAAGACCGGGGTGGGGGGGGATGAAATGGTAACAAAAACTTATAATAAGGGCCCTGAAAAAAAAAATTCGGAATATTGTGCTGAAATTTACTATTTTATGATCTACTTAACATATGTAAACTGAAATTTTAAACTGAATATATCTTCATTTGTAAAATGTGAGGAGTTTCACTTATCAGGAATCACAGCTATCATTGTGCTGTTCACAATTTTGTACGTGTACATTTTCTAAAAATTTTAATTAGCGATTAAAAATCAACCCTCAGATTCAGTTCACATTCAACGCACAGAACAGCTAAGGCACTCAGAAAATTCGAAGTCTTCTGCAGTTAATTTGCAGCCTTAAACTGCAGAAAAATTGTAGTTGAAGTCCTCATTTCTGACCATTTATGAAACAGAAGCCTACATGATTTGTTTAGAAAACATGCAGGTTTTCGACACATTTTTTATACAGTTTTCTGTATATTTTTTTAAAGTCGTTCTGCAGATTTACTGCACTAGAATGTAGAAAATGTGTAGAAATAAATGCAGAAAAACTTGAAAACAACATGCACGTTTTCTAAACAAAAACTGCACTAATCATGCAGGTTTCCGTTTCATAAACGTCCAGATATCTAGACATCAAGTACAGTTTTTCTGCAGTTGGTTGCAAATAAACTGTAGAAGACTTCAAACTTTTTCTTACTTGGATCTTCTATAGTTTATGTAATGGCCTTTGCCACCTTAGAAATGAAGGCGCAAAACAAAAGCTTGCAACCACCAAAACCCCAGCCCAAAAGGGGGCCCTCGGCCCAATTTTTAGGGGGAGGGGGCGGCCTTTCCCCCTGGCTCTATGGTAGCTCCGCCACTGCATATTTTGCAAACGTCACAATTTCTTCAATATGAAACCTTTGAAGAAATTATTATCGCCACAGCCATTCATATCTAGTAAGCGTGTAGGCCTACCATTTAAAAATTACTTGTTACAAAGTCAGTGGGATTTTCCCTTTAAATCCAAATATCCATCGCTTGCAAAGTACAAGAGTTTTGAGCAAGATTGATCCCCCATGTTATTTTTAGTGATTAATGGACAGTCACTTTCAAAACTTAAACTAATTTGTAATTCCATATTAACATTGTAGACATTTGCATTGCCTGTGGGAAGGATGACGCAGTTGTAAAAGGGCACCCGCTTTGCTATGGTGGTTTATGCGAACAGTGTGAGGTAAGGCATTAGAAAATCACGCATTTACTGATAATAACTAAAATACCCGTAATATAATTGGGAATCATTGATTTTGACAGAACGAAGTCAGAAATACAATGTTTGCAATTGGGAAAGATGATCGAGGGGTAAATAAAAAGTAAATATCAATTAAAATACATGTTCAGTGTTTTATAAAGCATTTTTTCCCCAGGCGTTTTGCTGCATTTGTGCAAAACCTGGTAAATTGGTGATCTGCGATAATATGGAGTGCACCAGGTGAGATGCTTAAGGATTATTCCATTTGTCCTTTTCCTAATCTAAATCTGTGTATTTTTCGTATAAAACAGAGTGACGTGTTCCGTGTGCATTGAAACCCTCGCAGGCCCAGGCAAAATGGCCCAGATAGGAAACATCGATCCTTGGCATTGCTACCTGTGCACGGCTTATAACGAAAATACACATGGGTTAATTCACGGCCATGAAAGTCACATGGAAAATATAGTCAACTTTTTTCGTCCAAATGAGTACTACAGGGTAAAAGAAATATCTATTATTTTTTATTAGTTATGGTATTTGCTTTATATGCTAGTTTATCGTACATTTGACTTTATAAAAATTACAGGAAATTCCTCCTGGATATTTTAGAAACAAAAAAAAGATCAGGGTGCTATCCCTATTTGATGGAATAGGTGCAGGTAATAAACAAAGTTCATTTTAGTTCATTTATGAGTGTTTTTGAGCAAAAAAAGTCGCCTTTGGCACAATTTTGAGTCATTTATGCTCAGAAATTTCTAAATTTTTGCCTGTGAGGATGAAACTTTTTCAGTAAATTGTTGGTTCAATCCTTTTCCAGGTAAGGTCTGCCTTGACAGATTGGGATTGGATGTGGAGGTGTACTATGCCTCCGAAATATGCAAAGATTCAATGCTAGTCTCATCCAAAAACCACCCTGGTAAAATAGTCCAGCTGGGCCCAATTGAAGGCATCGACCTTGCAAAGGTGAATTCTTTATGAAATACTCAAAATTACACATTACGTAGAAATGCACTCACTAAAAATACACTCTTCAGGCAAAGGAGATTGGTCCTATTGACCTTGTGATAGGTGGATCGCCATGCGAAGAGCTGTCCAAGGCTAATCCAAATCGGAAAGGATTGTCGAGCGGTAGGGTAATTTAAGTATAGACAGGGACACATTGCAACATATCAGGACTAACTAATGATAAAAAACATTTTCTTAGATGGCACTGGAGAACTTTTCTTCGACTTTCACCGAGTTCTTAACACGGTGAGATTCGCAAACCGCGACCTGGCCGAAATGAGCCCAGAAGGCGAAGAGCGCTACGTTTTTTTCATGTACGAAAATGTTGCCTCTATGGATTTGAAATTACGGGATACCATTTCCAGATTCCTGGAGGTAGACAAACATTTTGACTATCCCGTGACTATCGACTTAATTTCTGAAAATATTGACTTGGCCATCTTTTAGTGTCAACCGGCTATTTACAACCATGGCGATTTTACAGCTCAGAAACGTTTACGCTTATTTTGGGGCAACATCCCGGGAATGTACAGGTAGACGGTAATGTAAATTCCTCATTAAAGCACACATAAGTGCCAGTCTCACAATGTGATACGTGCGCTTCAATCTTTTACTTCGTTATTCCAGGGAGTTTATGATTAAGGAGTTCAATAAGGATATAATTACGTTACAGAGTGTATTGATGCCCGGCTGCAATAGGAAAGCTCAGGTAAGGGGTTTACAAGTCCAATTAGAATACCACAAGCAGTTGGAGCCCTAGTGAAATAATCAATGCTATTATATATGTAATTTTAGATGGATTTTGTACGCACTATAACAACCAGGAGTAACTCCTTAATTCAAAAAAAAGATGAGCCCTATCCGGTGTTAATGAATGGCATACCTGATGTGATGTGGACTACGGAAATCGAAATGCAAGGGACCTTTATCTGACTTGTTTTGAGGCTGTTCAAGAATTATGCAATGCTGGGGTGGAATTCTTAGGAAGCCTGCATTACACAAGCATTTCAATGACGACTGGGGGGGGGGGTTAATTTATTTACATATCGATGGCTTAATTCATAAGTGGCAAATAAGCCAAAAGTTTCTTTTGAGATAATTGCATTTTTAAGGAAAAACTGTATAACTTGAATAGCGTAATACTTGATCAGTCTCTAACACATATCAAATTTGAAGACCCCTATCCCAACTCAAATCGCTGACAACTAATTTTTTTTAAAACGACTTTTTCATATTTCTCAGGCTTTTTGGCTTCCCCGTGCATTATACCGATACCGGCAATCTGGCACCAACCAAACGCAAGGCATTAGTGGCCAAGTCCTGGTGCATTCCCGTGGTAGTGCATATTATGCAGCCGCTCAAAACCTTCTTCAACGTTACTACCAATGTGCCGGAATCCTCCGCTTCATTATAAAATAGCAACCTTGGGCCTTCCTACTTGCAGACGTTTTTATATGTTAATGGAACAAATTAATTTTTAAAAGCCTTATATTCATCATCATTTTTATATTTATGTCTGTGTTTACCACCATAATGTGTTCTATTTATAATGTCCCAATGAATCGTAATATGCCACAATTTTGTATCCCCAGTAAAAAAATCCTGCAGTTTTTTCGAATTTTTTGAAGTTTATTTGCAGTCTTAAACTGCAGAAAAACTGTAGTTATTTTTTAATGTTATGAAACAAAAACATACATAATTTGTGCAGTTTTTCTGTACAAAACATGTAAATTTTTTTTTTCTACAGTTTTTCAGCAATTTTTATAGGCCTACAGTATTTTTTGTAATCTTTCCACTGTATTTCTGCATTCCAGTGATTCAGAAAAAACTGCAGAAAAAAAATGACAGAAATACTGTATAAAAAATGCAGAAAAACTGTATAAAAAAAAACTCGCATGTTTTTTACTGAAACTGCACAAATTATGTAGGTTTTTGTTTCATAAACATTCAAAAAAACTTAAGTTTTTCTGCAGTTTAAGACTGCAAATAAACTGCAGGGTTTCCTTCATTGGGCCTGGCTTGACACTGTAATCGGGTGGTACGTACAAAAATCAAGTGCCATTTCCCTTAATTTGGGGGCAAAGCCTTTCAACTTGTACAAGCAGGGTATAATGCACGTGCTATACTGAAACCGAGCAAAAGAACAGCATACATATCCCTCTAATTCAACTCAGTACCCTACAATAAGCATATATCATGCCATTTGGTAGCGGGGTTATCTCACTAGTGGGAGGATACTCCCAAACATCATGCAGCTGGTACTTAAACATCATTGTTAAATTGAATTCCTAACAATTTTTAGGAAGAGTATTCCGAAAAAGGAACAATAATAAGCATCCATTCTAGTGGTGAGTTGAACTACACAAACACACCCTTTGCTTGCCTTCTCATCAAAGGTTTCATACGCAAGTGCAACTATAATGGTTGTGTGCTTATGGCCATTTTTTTTTTAAATCGGGGACTACTTTCTCATAGATTGGGTGTGTTTGATGTAATTTATCCCTCTTTGGAACGTTATCTTTAAACAGTTGCTCTCAATAGATGGCGCACCCATCATTTGCTCGGTTTAACTATAGCCAGAATAGGAAGTTATTTAACTTATCGTTACGGGTATCGGTGCATAAGGGTTTTCTTTTCACTGCCAATGTAAATAATAATTATGTAGCCATTTTATTTGAGCCACATTTCAATTAATAGATTCAATTTAGGTAGCCAAATGCAAACTTGATGAGCACCAGGATTGCAATATTTCTAATGCCCTAACAATTCGCTACTTTTCCGAAGCAATTTTGGTCTTTATTTATTTGGCAACAACATTTAAATATAGTTAAGTCCAGAAGGTTTGGAAGTAAATTTCAGAGGCGTTCAAATGCTATGATATTTTGTGGTTTTCGAGATTTTGTCAAATTATTTCTAAAATTAGACATAAAAAATTAAAGTTTTTAACCAAATATTTACAACAAAATGGCCTCCGAAAAAAGGCGAATTAGCTCAATTTCAAAGAAAGTGTTCAAATACAACTGTTTTTTATCTAGTCGGCTATGAAATTGCAAATGTGGTAAACTTGTTTCGTTTTATATGTATGCATGTACTTGAAAATACCTTAAATATTAACATTATTATATATTATAAAATGCAAAACGTGTTATGTAAAAAAAATTGTCGTGAGTAGCAGTAATTTGTGACCGAGCATGCTTCTTTAAGAGAACATCATTTTATTTGATGCTGATTTTAATCAGTCTTAAGCTAATTTATGGTTAATTTGAATACGTTTACTTTTGTATTTACAGGTATATTGGAATAACTAATTTTACGTTAAGAATGGAAGGGGACAGTCCCACTTTGTGGCAAATGATTTTTTGTGGCAAACAATAGTTGAGAAGGGCATTGATATTAATATTTCAGTCTACACAGACTTACCATTATTTAAAAAAACTTGATGTTTTCAAAAGAGATGGTATTATACCTGCATTTCGCAAATAATTATTTATTGAATGGTATAGAGCAATTGACATTTCAATTTGCATTCCCTTTAATATTTTTTTTACTGCCCTTATTACACAAGTAACTTGTTGTTACACGGTGAAACTTACCCTTCAATGCCTACAACTTTATTTATAAGTTGATCTAATTTTTAATCAAATAAATATTTTTATTATTAATGTTAGCAAAATTTTGGGCTAAAAAACTGAAATATACGAAAATTTAAATGTTTTTTGGTGGTTCATGATGAGGACCCCTCAAACCCAATAACAAAAAAATTTCAAAAATACGAAATTTGCTGTTCATAAATCTAAGTTATAATTTAAATACCTGTCCCTTCTTGCACTTTGTATCTAATTTCATCGTGCACGCATGGCACTCCATACAATTAGAATGTTCAGCTGTTTTGATTCAAGCAGAAGTACACAAGCATCAGTGGTTTTGTGTTTTAATTAATTTAATAGCAAAATAAAAATACGGTATCAGATGAGCTCTATGGTGCGATGGGGAACCAACTGGCAGGAATTGCACCTTCTCAAATATTCCCCGTGGAACATTATTTGACGGATCTTCCAGAATATCAATTTGAAACTAGGTAAACATTTGGCATAGGCACTATAACATAGTCATGTACCCTATAATATACACAAAGATACCGAAAGCATTCTTGCACTATTTACTTTCAGTCTTGGAAGTACGCGGTTTTTCAAAGTTGCTAAAGCAAGATTCAAGTAAGTTACACGAATCCACTTCTAAACATTTATTATGTAATTAATTTAGTCCATTGAAATGATCCAAAATAAGAGCTGCTAGATTTGTAAAAAAGGTAGGCTACATGCATGTAATTACCGAAGGACTGCTATAGTGTGACTGAGATGCTACGTCATTCTCTAAATTGGGAATCATTGCAGTCTCGAAGGGATGATTTAAGCATGGGTTTGTTCGAAAGGTTTACTTTGCAATGTAATTCAAATTTAGTTTCAGATATGTTTAAGCCAAATACTAACTCTGTAGAGGCATAGGCACGTTCACTCCAATCCTCTGAAGGAGATTCGTGCGAGAACAGATGCTTATTAATGATCCATTTTCTTACGTTTTATAAGACGATGGAATAATCTTCCTAAAAATAGTTCAAAATTGTTAGGAATTCAATTTAACGATGATGTTTAAAGTCACAACTGTATGACGTGGGAGTATCCTCCTGATTGTGGGATAAATAAATTCCCCCTACCAAATGGCATCACGATACGCTGATCGTTGCAGATCTAGCTTCGGACACCGAGGCTCGTAAAACAGAAAATTGTATCAATTGGGCGGTGATGAAGCAAGATTGCCCAATTCGAGATTTGGCCAGGTGCTACCTGTTGTCCAGATAACCTCCATCTAGGTTTACTTTAGGTTTAAAAAAATCATTATTTATTCGCTCGTATAGGGAGGGATCGGTCGTTGTGAAAGTATTTGCAATTCACGACCCTACATTACCGTTGAGAGCGTACAAGGAACAACTGGAAGGTGAATGGGTCTACATTATAAACAATTTTTTTTCTGGTAAAAGGAAATAATTTTAACTGTGAATTTTTCTCCCATATTTCAGAATGTAAAGTCAGGCTGACTTACGCACAAAATTGTCTGGCTTTCAAGAAATCGGTGGTACGAACTAGCTCGCATTTATCCCGAGCACATTTCCGTCGTATTGGACACAGTGCAGTGTAATGACGTAATGTTCTTTGTTTTTTCTCTCTCGATAGTCGACAGAAAAAGCGGAATTATTGTTCAGACAGTATATCAAGGATAACCTCTACGACCGTATTAGCACCAGGCCCTTTTTAAACAGCGTGGAGAAAAAATGGATTGCGTTTCAGATACTTAATGCCATTAGTCAGTGTCATAAAGCCGGGGTGAGTTGCGCCGCATCGACCGAACTGCGCTTTGACGATATCTTTTAAAAACTATTTTGTGGATTGCATATTAGGTCTGCCATGGGGACATTAAATTGGAG
Organism: Proteroiulus fuscus; assembly: GCA_034700285.1. NCBI lineage: Eukaryota > Metazoa > Arthropoda > Diplopoda > Julida > Blaniulidae > Proteroiulus > Proteroiulus fuscus. The sequence goes on from JAQIXP010002348.1 coordinate 12,506, forward strand.
AACATAATGGTCACCAGCTGGAATTGGGTCATGTTAACCGATTTTGCGAGTTTCAAGCCCACCTATTTACCAGAAGTAATTTGTAATTCTGGACCTATTTATAAAACTGAACTTAAAGGGAGGATTTGTAAAGCCGGGCCTACATTTTTTTTTATTATTATGATTAGGATAATCCGGCCGATTTTTCCTACTTCTTCGACACGTCGAGACGGCGTACGTGTTACATTGCACCCGAACGATTCGTCAAGACCCTCAATCCAGATTGCAACTTGGGCGGGCAGCTAGTTTTACCGGATGACGAATTTCGGAAAGGGGATCTGACGTCCTCCATGGATATCTTTTCCGCAGGGTCAGCACGCACTTTTATTTCTCCTAATTGACACATTCACATCAATATTACGATTTTACCCACAGATGCGCTCTGAGCGAACTTTTTACCGAGGGCCATGCGCCGTTCGATTTTTCTCAATTACTGAGTTACCGTAATGGGGAATATAATCCTTTTAAAATTATCAACATGATCGAAGATTTTCACGTGAAGGTGGTCATTATTCCTATTCCGATCCGATATCGTGACCGTTAAGACTAGCATTACTTAAATTGCAAAATTATTCTACGCTAGGAATTGATTCAACATATGATTCAGAAGGATCCTGCAAAAAGATTTTCTGCCGACGACTATTTGGAGATGCAGCGGGGAAAGGCTTTTCCAGATTACTTTTACTTTTTCCTTTTCAAATACATGCAAGGTTTTCTGGCCAGTCCTAATATTTCTCCAGAAGACAAAATAGACAGGTGATAATTTGCTGAATTTTATTTTTTAATGAATGCCTTAAGCGGGGCTCACATTGCTCACATTGCTCCTGTTTTGACGAGAAATTCAAAAATACTAATGCTTATGTAACAAAAAAAAACCTTATTTTCGTTGTCATTATTATTCATGTTACAGACTGAAGAAAGACGTGAAGAATATCATAAGCATTTTTGAGGCCGCCAAGAATTCAAAAGGTACATCCGACACGCGTGATGGAAATGTCTTTGACGGCCTCGTCATCATCGTATCTCTCGTGACTTCGTGCTTAAGAACAATTAAGGTTTGTAGTTTCTTTTTGACCGATGGCTTTCGTTATCCATCTGTTTAATTTTCACGAAGTATCTTTAATTCAATAGCATTGCGATGGAAAATTGCAAGTTTTGAGCATCCTTCAAGAATTGGCTCCGTACCAAAGTGACGAGCTCATACTCGATCGACTTATTCCCTACATGGTACTTACAAGGGGAGGTTGAGCACTGTATATCACAAAAATTCGAAATTCACGTTTTAAACTGTTAACTTGTCAATATTAGGACCCCCTGCAGCAATTTTTCCGTCCAATGCCACTTTCAGTGAATTTTAGGTGAATTTGAAAAATTCAACTTTGTGCAATTTTGAATGGGAAAAACCATGCATTTAAGAAGCGTTTGTTTGGCTGTTGCAAGAATGTGTATAAGTGCATGGTTTTTCCCATTCAAAATGGCACAAAGTTGAATTTTTCAAATTCACCTAAAATTCACTGAAAGTGGCATTGGACGGAAAAATTGCCGCAGGGGGTCCTAATACCAACTACTTAACAGTTTAAAACGTGAATTTTGAATTTTTGTGATATACAGTGCTCAACCTCCCCTCGTTAGTAAATTTAACGGTGGTTATGGTTCCACGCAACCCAGAGTACACGTAAGCCTACATGATTTTCCTTTTACAGCTCCACATGGTCAACGATCCATTTCCTCGCGTGAGAATGGCTGCGTTAGAAGTGCTGACAAAATGCTTAACGTTGGTGAAAACCGTTCCGAGGAGGTGAGCATTTAATATTGCTCAAGATCGATTCGTGCGTTTAACAAAATTTTCCTCGTACTATGAAGCCTAATGTTTTCAAATTCCAGCGACGCCAACATTTTTCCAGAGTACTTGCTTCCACAACTCGCGCTGAAAGCCCAAGACGAGGCCGTCATGGTCAGAGTCGAGTTTGCCAAGAATATTGCCGTTCTCGCCGAAACTGCTCTGAGGTACGGCAGTTAGCATAAAATGTAGCCTACGATTCGAGGTTGTCTTTCCAAACTTCCAAGCTGAATTGTTTTTATGTTTTACAGGTTTTTAGAGGTTTCGCAAATTGAAAATCCTAATTTTGAGACAAACGAGGAAAGTCATATTCATTATCAGGCAAGTACCTAAGGCCTATTCAATTTTTCCCCCCTGTACTTTGTAAGCTGGTTCGGGGGAGTGCTGTCAGTCATTTTTTCCCCGTTTGAATGCTTTAAGGCTAATTACGATAGCGAACTTCAAGTACTTCACGAAATGATACAGCAGAGCGTATCTACGCTCATCACGGATGGCGACAACATTGTTAAACGAACTTTGCTGGAATTCGGGATTACTCGTCTGTGTGTCTTCTTTGGGCGTCGAAAAGGCAAGAAACTGATAAATGTTTAGACATTTATTGTTACTCGAAATTAAAAGTGGAATCTCGTCATTTTCTAGCCAACGACGTCCTTCTATCTCACATGATAACCGTGCTAAACGACAAAGAGGACCGGCATCTTCGCGGGGCGTTCTTCGACACAATTGTCGGAGTTGCGGCTTACATCGGGTGGCAATGTTCTCCTATTTTAAAGCCTCTCTTACAGCAGGTATAGATTACTATATTTATGTATTTATTTATTGTTGCAAGATTAAAGCAGGGCACCCTTAGTATAATTAATTGCTCACAAATTTTGTGAATGTTGTTGCACATTTGTTAACAATACACGCAACATTCAAGTGTTCAGGGTAAATAAAAAGTGTCATTTTACCTGAGGATAACACAGGTTTTTTCTTG
>JAQIXP010002349.1:0-15359 GCA_034700285.1 Proteroiulus fuscus
CTTGACATGAAGCCTTCTGCCCAGTTGCTTGTTAAGTTTGGGAGTAGTCGACTTGCCATTTGAGCTATCTTGTCCATAATACCTGCACACTTAATCCAGATGCGTGATGTTTTCAACCCTACTGCTTCATTTGTTTCCGCTTGGTTCTTTCTTTTACAGAAGTATTCTCTGCAGTTCTTATGGTCGCCAAATGTATGGTTTGGAATGTTATGGATGTCCCTAGCTAAGGTTAACTGGTCGCAATTGGAATTGGAATTGTTATAGATGATTGCAGCTCGTAATGACGTTCCTAGCCTCTTCTGGTTCCTCTTGAAAAGATTTTGATGCTGTAGTGGATAATCAGCAGTGCTGTCAATTAATTTACGTATTTTTGAGTTGAATCTCTTAACTGCGTGATTGACATATTCAATCTTTTCAACAGCAAAACGTTGAAGTGTGACATGTTCTATGATGCGAAAATAAGTGCTGGAATCTCCGTCTCCAATTATCCTCTTGTAAACCAATCCATGCATGGCAATGCTGTTTTTAAAGCCTTCTAAGATGATGTCGGACTCCATGCTTAAAGAGCTTTTGTCTGCAGGCCAATTTTGATAGCAATGGTGTTTTGGTGTTTCATTGCTGCCTTCATGGTGTTTGCAGATAATGCAGAACTTATTTTGCAGAATGATGTCTTTCAGAAGTACTGCATCCCATTTCTCGTGAACTTTATCTTTATAACGCTGATATGTTTTAAAAAATGGAAAGGGAATTTCCAGGGCTGTAGCGATGTTTTCCACAGCAGTGTAGGTACTTCCAGCAGCAAAGGTTCCCCATACAATGGCTTCATTAATAGGCAGGGTGGTGGTGCCATGATGTTCATCTCCATGACTTGAAAATTTCCATCCACATCCGTTGCATTCAATGTGAATAGTTGTATCTAAACCTTTGTCTTTAACATCTACAATCTTAAGAATACCATCAGCTCTACAGGTTTTTTCCTGCATCATAGCGTGGCAAATAATGGACTGAATGGATGATAGAGCAAATATTCTTCTTCCATTAGGACTTCCACGCCTATAACATTTGGAATGATCTTGAGACTTTGCTTGCTCGATAACTAAAGGTGGAGGTTTTACAATCTCGGGCCATGATATCTTCTGCGGAGTGCCTGGTGTTGGAGCAGTGATGTGATTTCCATGATTACTGCCGCATGAATGACATGGAGTGCTTGCTGATGCCAGAGGTTCAAAAATTTCTGATGTTGAAGGGATGCTGGACAAATTGTGGATGATGCTACCATGATTAGATTGATCAGAAGATGTTGAAGGGATGCTGGACAAATTGTGGATGATGCTACCATGATTAGATTGATCAGAAGATGTTGAAGGATGATCAGGAAATTCATTCATGGAACTGGATGATTCTAAATTAGTTGTATTTGATTGAGATTTATTTTCGAGTCTTTTTATGGCATTTCTTCACCATTTCTTTTTTGAATAAGTCCTGTGTGTGGATCTTTTACGAGGCATTTTTAGCCACTTGACTGCAGAGTTTCACAAAAAAATGGAGTAATGCAGGGCGTTTTTGATGTGATGAGTTTTACGCGGAAATTGATTTGATAACAAAGCAGTCTGAAGTTAGGAAAATGTTGTAGATGATGATATTGAGTGCAGAGTATATTTTATAAAATTACAGTAAATTTACTGAGTCAAAATGCTGAAGTACCTATTAAAAGGAACATGCAAAATTTATACTTTAGTTGATTTTAAAAACAAATAATATAATACTAGTGTTATATAATATGTATTATCTAATTAAGTTTTGCTTTTTTTAAATAAACTGACTGGGCACACAGTAATACTTTAAAAAAACATAAAATAAACATTATATTTGAAATTGACTAAAATTTTCTATAGGTGTCTAATTTTGGTGCTCCCAAACAGTGTATAAAACAACAATAATTCTGTTAAATTATTATTTTAAAATTTACAAAATTTTGCAACTAATCAATTTGTAATAACTGGCTTTTGAAGCTATAAATGCTATTTCCCATATACATGTTTTTATTTTTTGTTGCATAAAGAAATGAGCATATGTTGAGCTGTAATGTATGGTGCATTCACATGGCCAATGATCAAATGTGCTTAGTTATGTAGAATTTGAATTGTGTTTCATGCAAGTTTTGTATTTGTCCAAGCACGTGCAGAATTGTGGAAAAACTGATGAGTGACATCACCAACATATGCAGAAAAGTTGGGCTGATCCCAAATTAGAAAACTTGACATAACTTCTCTCTATGTCAGCATAGTGACGTCACATGTAACAAACATGGCAGTCTGCTGCAACACATAGGGGCCATTCAAGTATTATGTAACCCTAGGGGGGAGGGAGGGTCTAGATTTTGTTATGCAGCATTACAGGGATTGAGGGGGGTATAGCAGCGTGTTACATAACCTTTGAAAAAAAATGAAAATAATAATTTAATATAATAATATATAGTTCCTTCAAAAATTAACTTTTATATTAAATTATAAATCACAGTTCTTATATTTGACCATGCAAAGACGTGAAAGCCATATAGCAAATCCATATGAAAACCAAATAAAGAAAATTTAAAACAATGTGGGGGGAGTACTCGACTGTTACGTAATACTTGAAGGGGGGGTGCGGGGTTTTGTTACGAAGTGTTACAGAGGCAATACGGGGGGGGGGGTCAAAACTAGGCAAAAAAAAGTTACATAATACTTGAACAGCCCCATGTAAAAAACATGGATATGTGAAAGAACCTTTATAGAACACTGTAATGCTCCAGTAACTATGATTTAATAAGATTGTATTTTAGAAAGTTGTACAAAAGTCTTCATTACAATAAAATTAAAACCGAATTATTTTATATAAGTGTTTTTTTTTATAATATGTGGGTGCACTATAACGCTGTCCCAAGGGTGGATACAGGGGTGGGGGTGGCAAGCGCTCTTCTTTTCTTAGCCAGAAAGAAATACTATCTGCAGAAAATTACCCTATCCTCCTATGTAATATACACAGTGGCGTAGCGAGGGGGGGCGGGATGCAGGCCGCCCCGGGCCCCACATCGAAGGGAGCCCCAAATTTCGGTGCATATTGCTTAAATAAATAGCACTTTATGTAATTTTTAACTCATTTTTGACTTTTCCGTTAAAAAGTCGCCTGCCGTGCCATTTTTGTCAATGTTTGTAATTAGTACCATTATTTAAGACAATTTTAGGGGCCTCTACTTGGGTACCCGCCCCGGGCCCCTTATATATATATATAAGAGTATTTATTTTATTTATATATAAGGGTATAAGAGGCCCTTAAAAGTGTTGTAAATTCTTGTACTTTTTGAAAAATTGAAAAAAAATTTCGGTGACTTATTGGCCCAAAAACACTCAAAAAAGAGCTAACAAATTGCCTTACGTACTATTTATTCGGGGGGTGGGCATCCAAATTTGGGGCCCCCTTAAAGTAAGGGCCCGGGGCGGGCCGCCCTTCCCGCCCCCCTCTTGCTACGCTACGGAAATATACGTTTCCTTCCAACCCCCCCTTTCTTAGCAAAATTCCTGTATCCATCCTTGTGCTGTCCTACAAAAACTGAATATAATAACATGTTATAGGCCTATACAAGGTATTAGAAACTTATTCAACTAAATTGTAAATAATTTTTTTAATAACATTTTTTTATTTTGTATGGCCAGAAGTTCAGGTACTTTTTTATACATAAAAAGCAATTATTGTTCATTAGGCCTATGTAAGGATAAGAATAAACCTATATTCTGTGCATACTTATTGAAAATTTATTGAAATTTAGCTGCACTAATTAATGTTATACATGTTTTTTATATATAGTGGGAGAGTGGGTATTATTTGTTCGAAAGATCAAATAAAAGATCAGCTGCAGCCTGTCTCTTACAATTATTCCCCTTCTCCCCGGCCCACCTCTTTTCCAAATCGTTTCAATATGGATGCATCCAAACGGCATGAATAGATCATTTATTATAAAAGAAAGTGTAATGCAAATTATTAATGTAACCACAATTCAAGAAGAAATGTATCTACAAATAAGTATTGCAACGTAAACACTTTTCCTTTCACTGTAAAGTCCATCTCACATACACTTGGCAGCTATCCAAGCAATAGCTACAAAGCGTTTCTCCGCTTCCCCAGTGTTTACGTTGCAATACTTATTTGTAGATACATTTCTGTGTGAATTGTGGTTACATTAATAATTTGCATTACACTTTCTTTTATAATAAAGTTATTTTAGGCTATCATCTAGGTTAATTTACCGGTTATTTATCAAGTTCTATTCATGCACATATAGACAAAATTTAGTTAATATTTGAACATTATCACAAAATTTGTGAGGATAAAGAAATGTGTTGTAAATATAATATTACCGGTATAGTTTAAGAAATATATTGAATTCTCAATGCAAGTATTGACTATATAAAAGGTACATAATTGGGCAATAATATTTATGTGTTATATATTGTCATTACCTTAAAATAACGCCTCATCCACGAATATAATCCGTAACACACAGAAATATCAAACTGCTGGCATGACGGCCATGTCTTTTACAGGGAGCACGAATTCATGACGTCATGTATAAGTTGAAAGAAGGCCTCCCATAAAAAAAAAACGGTGGCGCTAGCGACTGGAGGGAAAATTGAAAAATTCTTTAAAATTTTTAAATACAATTTTGGGAAAAACACCAAAAATAGAGGAAATATCCCACAAAAACAAAAAAAAATATGTAATTGTGGATAATTTTACCACCTACAAGACGTACTTATTCGCGTAACCGTGAAGACAATAGTTTTTCTTTAATTAAATAATTTATGAGAGGTGGTATAAATTTCAATTTTTGTGTATTTTTATTTTATTTTTTTATCAAATTCTATATTTTAATCATAATAATCTAATTAGTAAGTCTGATAGATCTCATCATTATCTACATTTTGGTATTTTTATTTAAAATGTAGTACCATTGGTTAAAATTATTTGGTTCTCCCAAATTCTCTATGGGCGTTTAACATTGCTCCAACGCACCCTTAACCTCAGATATATAAATGTAACAGATATTTACACTGAGGATTTAATTCAACTATTCATCAATGTGCTTTTATCGAGTATCATGGCAAATTTTGCCACAAAATCAACTATATAATCGCCAAGATGAAATATATGCAGGGATTGAGCATCATCTTTGTGAATGGGTACAACAACAGAGGGAGAGAAGATCTCAACTAATCCAAGTTACACTACTTTCCTCATCAGTGGAGGATTAAGATGCAGATTTAAATAATGAATAGAAATTATTTTGTACATTTATATTGTTTTAATCTTTTCATTTTAGAAAATAAACGTAAAGTTTTATGTTTATTAATAAAATTGAGATTAATATCCATTTTTATATTGTATCCACACTGGTCTTATTGCAAATTACAATGCCACACTAAAGTTGATGCATATAAGAAAATAAATAAGCACTACTATGAGGTATGTTAGCAATTAAAATGTAATCCAATAGCATTTAAATTCATTTACTTACATGTCACATTAAAAATGTAATTAAACTCCTCCGTGCTCTTCCATAACATGCTGGTGTTCAAACGATTTTGTTAAGTGACAGCTGCATGCATAGCGATGGGTGTCACTCCACAAAAAAAACTCAATTTGATTTTTAAAAAATGGCATATCTTTTTTTTAAATAGATGCATACACTCATTTTCCAAAAAAATGCAACATATTTCAATTCTCTTTCATATCAAAATATGCATTATTATTCAGGTGAAGGACAGATGTCAGTTAATAAAATTATTTTGTTGAGCAAAATATATCAAGTTGTTGAAGTGTTAATTCACTTTCAACAGCAAACTAAAGATGTCATCAATAAAAAATAAAGAATTAAGAAATATTTTATTAATGGTAGTCACACATACAACATTTGTTTTTGTTGCAAAAAATATTGAATCATCATTTTTTTTATCATAATTTATTTTTAACCTATATGAAATTAATTTTTAAAAAATGTTATTTTGCAAATTTAGTGTTTAAAAAAAACTTGAAGCATCATATCTAGGCAATGCATATCATTGACACAATGCAAGAATCAACCATTCCCCTATATAAGAAGCTCCTAGTGATCACTACATTGCAAGCAAACTAACATACTAATTTGAATAATATAACCAACAGGTATTTTTGTGTCTTGATAATTAAGTATTATTATTTTATGCTTAATACATTTATTTTATGCTGGATAATAAACAAGTTATTTCTTTGTTTCTTGTTTTTTTTTATAAATATTGTCTAGGTTTTAACAGTGCAACGGTATAATATTATCAAGCATCCTTTATACAAAAATGGCATAAAATTCACAGAAGTTAATAGTGTTATTATTTCAATTAGAAATGAAAATCTTTGTGGTTACCATGCTATATTTTCTGATAGTATGATGGTGCATAACACTAAATTACTATACAATGCACTATGTGGAAGTAATGACAAAACTAATTGCATTCATTATGGATGTAACAACTATAAATAGTAGCAAAGATGTACGTCTCATCTTTGCTAACTTCAAGACCAATAATAGCCTTCAAGGTTTTGTGCTGAGCTGTGTTGACAATGAATAAAGCTTGTTATCAACATTAAATGTATTTTTCCACATTACAAGTATGTTTCATGCAATATAATTTGTAATTGCTTTGAAAATCAATATTTTCAATTGTGCTCTTTTCTTGTTGTTTTCTTTGAAGATAAAATCACATAATCTAATGATTTGCAAGTTATCAGGAAAGCCAAAAATAACCCCATTAAACAGTAAAATTTTGAAATATTTTATTTTGAACTATACAAAATTGTAACTTTGCCTGTTAAAATACAGTCAAAATTTCTCTGCTGTTATTAAAGTTGAATATCCATATTTGGCTGTCACGCCAGACCACCAGAGATATTTGTTATTCAAACAGGATGACTTGGACAGATGTACCGATAATCCAATAAGACTGTGCAATGCTGTTACCCCTGTGTATCAAATGCCCTTAATTTCATGTGAACATGCTTTGTTTGTAAAGTCATCAAATGCACATCTCTAACTTGTGTCAAAAACATATTGTTTCACATGCTTTCCCCATTTTCTTCCAAATTTCTAATCAAGGTAAATGGACTTTTAGTTTGCCCAAGCCAATTGTTATGTCAATAACATGTTTGAGTCCTCTGCTTAATTGTCAAATAAAAATTAATGGTACGGGTATGGTGAAAATCCATCTATCATTTTTTCAAAAGGGTCATTTTGTATCCTCAATTCCATAGCAAGGCTTTTGAAATTGAAACCCAACATCATATATTAATTCCCCATTTTTCTTTGCTTGATGGTGAAGATCTAGAAACTCAATGCATTTATGGAAAAATCAACAAAATTCACTGTACTTATGCAAGAAAATAATGGATTGTCAGTAAACACTGTTACCATACCATTGGAGACAATTAAAGAGATTAAAAAATTAATACTCCATATTATAATGATGTAAATAAGGTTAGCTATTTTAATTGGTTGGTTGTTGTGATTGTCATTATTATAGCTGTTGTTGTTGTAATCCATCATGTCTATCATGCCAGGCATTTGTATTCCCATTTCTTTAGATGGAGACTGCAGGCTCCATCGCAATAAGCTGAACTTGTCCAAAGATGTCGAACCCCATGTAAAGGAAGTTAAAAATCTTGAGGAAAATCTCATTGCAGCCCCAGCTCCTGTCAATCTTTACCCAATTTTGTAAAACTGTGTTATGTGTCATGCAACTTGCAATTAAAAAACGTATTTTGGGGTGGCAAACATTTGATTAATGCAAATCTGAACAAATCTGACTAGATTGTGAAAAACGCTTTTGTTAAATTCCTGAATCCTGGTAGATTTTCGTTTTAGAGGACTGTATTTTGGTAACTTTTCAAACCTATTTTTTCGACTTTTTGATCCTTTACTTACGAAAATTTACACATTCAAAACACCTTTAATTTGAAGAATAAACTTGTTTTTTTTGTCTTTTAAATTACATATAAATTCGCGCAAACATTACACATACCGTGAACATAACGTCCTCGTTCTTCCATGTTTAAATCAAAACTACTCAAATATTCTAATTTCCTCCAAATTTCAAAACAACACGTGCGCGCGTTATGCACACATGCGCGCGCACATATGGGCAAGCACAAGCCGACATCCATAGGCCTAAAGCCAAACAAATTCTTGATGGCAACATACTCCCCCCAGTGGGGAACTTAAGTGGAACTACTTGAATCGTTTCCTTGCACGTCGAGAATGCAGTCTTGCTACCAGATGCCCGAAGGTGCCACGAGAATTCCTTACGTCATTGACACTTCTCTTGAATGGAGGCCCACTATTTATGGGAAGTCTCCCCCGATCATACACCAACATTGCGAGCCATAAACACTTAGTCGGTTCTTTGTTTCCATCGAGAACTTCAGGTACGATCCTGCAAACTTTTCTTGAAATGATCACCAATGCATCTCGTGGCAGCATCCAACATCGTCTGTGCAAGCTTGTCTTCATGCAAATAGGGTTGATCGTCCTTGATCTTTACACCAAATGACTCCATTGTAAAGGGATCTTTAACCATTTGGTGCAATTCATCTTCCATAGTGGCTTTAATCCAGTTGCATTCTAGCGATTCACAATTGAATCTGCTTCTTGAGCTGGCAACTGTTCCATGGACGACCCATCCAAGCGATGTTCTAGACAGAATCGGTGACTTCCAAGGACCCGTCACACATTCTCTGGCAACGATAAGCTCTCCATGGTCCTGTCCAATCAATATGGTTGGCTTGGCATCCTTCAATGATGGTAATTTGACGTCACGAAGATGTTTCCAACGTTTTTGTAACTTGGACACATTGACCGCTTGATGTCGTAGTGGTAGAGCTTGCAACGTTCGCACATTGTCCATCTTAAACGTACTTTCCATCGACTCTCCCTGTATCTGTAGGCTTACGCGATGTGAAGCCTTTGACGAAATGCTATTCACTGTCCTTAACTGGAACGGTTCCATCGGTCCTTTTAGTCCCAGTCTATCAGCGACGGCTTGTTCCAAGATAGTGATCGTGGAACCATCATCCAGCATAGCAAATGTCTGCACAACTCCAGAAGGTCCTCTCAATATGACGGGTAACAACTTCGTCAGGACCTTGATGTCTGACAAACAAGTGTATCCGACCGATCCTGAAAATATTGGAGTTCGATCCTGGTGTCACTCGGTCCGGGTTGTGCAAAAGCGTATTATGTCACTTGCTGCATCCTTCTATTTCATACTTTTGTTTTCATTGGAACACCCCATAGCAATATGACTGCCTTTCAAACATCTGAAGCAGACGCCTTTCTCCTTCACTGTGTTCCAGCGTTCCTCGGAGGTCAAATTCCTAAACGCGTAGCATTCAGCTATTTTGTGTCCTTTCTTGTTGCAAAACAGGCATCCATCCTCGGGAGAAGTTTCGTTTCTTGTTGAATCTCCTCCTCTCGATGTTGCCATCACGAAATTCTTGTTTTTCTTGTCGTCTTGTTGCATTTTTCCTAACACTGCAGGATCGATTAGCTTTTCACTATAGGCTGCTTCCTGCCCTATCCACACCGCAAAATCCTTAAGCGACATGTCCGCCAAGTTCTCTCGAACGTTATGCCTCGCCCATCTTTGACGATAAGATTCGCTTAACTTTCTCAACAATTCGTCCAAAACGATCAAATTCTACAAGTACGAAGGCGTGCGCAGACTTTCCACAACTGCAACATAATGACGAATGGTATCGGCGAATCCACAAAATCCTGCATAATCTCCCTCCTTGGGTGGATCTTGCTTGCGAACTTTCCCAAGAAGTAGACGAATCACATGATCCGGATGCTCAAACTTTCTCTGTAATGCTGAAATTATCTCTCGCAGATCTTCGGATACCAACAAGAGATCGCGCACAGCATCCTTGGCTTTTCCGACAAGCGTACATCAGGGACGACTCATATTTTCTTGGTCGTCGAAACAACACTTGTCTGTGAAAGAGCAAAACCGGTTCACGAACTGGCCATTCCCCTGGATCGCCACTAAACTTGGGCAAGTCTCTTCCAATTGTCTTCCTCCACTCCCTCTGCAGGCTCGAGATGCCTGGAACAGAAGCCTGATGATTGGTCAAAGGCGGCGTCGGAATCTCCACGAACAACTCTGATCGACTAGGGCAATGCGTAATAGGTGATACATATCCATGTGCCAGACGAGTGGTGGCACTGCCATCTTGACATGCCACTCCAGCACACGGACAGTCCCCAACAGCATTGTGGATCATGGCCGGAACTGATGCCGACTTTTCTTCTGGAAAATCCTGCATTTGGGCAACCCATGTGGTTACCCTGTTTATTGTTGGTGCCGTGTTAACACCCGTGACGTCCACTTCTGACCCACTGTTTGTTTCATTCGAGTCGACGTCGGATCCCAATTCCGACCTAATCACCTCAAATTCCAGTCGGATCTATTCATTTTGATCCCGAAAATCCTCCTTTCTGTTGGCTATTCTTAATTGTAACAAATCCTGTTGCATGTTGATGTGGGCCGCATGAAGTCTTCTTCCGGTTGATGCCGAACAGCTCTTACGATCCGTCCTGATGGATCCGTGCGGCTCGACGACATCCTTCTTGCTTCCGGCGAAAAAGGCTCCACTCTTTATGACACTTCATTATTCCCTGAATTTATCCCGCCCGTTGAACTAACGTTCATTCTTGCTAAGGCGAGGTACTCCGAGGAACTTGCAGACATTTTCTTAGACACAGACGAGAGTCAATTACGATCCTTAATCCACAACATTCACAATGTGAAAAACGGCACAAAATTCATGACACGCGAGTGTTAATACTTAATAAGTTCACTTCAAAATTCAAAAGTTCCAGCAAATTTCATTTTTTGTTCCGGCGCCTCGCATTCCAATTTCAAATTTTGGTTCCGGTCCGTAATTCAAAATTTTGTTCTTGTTCGAGTTCGAGTTTAAATTCAGAATTTTTCAAAATGTCAAATAAAAACTCACAAATTTGTATATTTCCTTGGACTTGTCCATCTGGCTCGATGGACCATGTTAAATTCCTGAATCCTGGTAGATGTTCGTTTTAGAGGACTGTATCTTGGTAACTTTTCAAACCTATTTTCCCGACTTTTTGATCCTTTACTTACGAAAATTTACACATTCAAAACACCTTTAATTTGAAGAATAAACTTGGTTTTTTTGTCTTTTAAATTACATATAAATTCGCGCAAACATTACACATACCGTGGACATAACGTCCTCGTTCTTCCATGTTTAAATCAAAACTAAACTCAAATATTCTAATTTCCTCCAAATTTCAAAACAACACGTGTGCGTGTGCACACACATATGGGCAAGCACAAGCTGACGTCCATAGGCCTAAGCCAAACGAATTCTCGACGGCAACAGCTTTGTTAAAATCGACCCAGAAATCTTCGAGAATGAATTTTGGTGATCTCTACAACTGCAAATCTGACTAGATTGTGAAAAACGCTTTGCTGAAAACGACTCATAAATATTCGAGAAACTAAAATTTGGGGATCTCTATAACTGCAAATCTGATTATATTGTGAAAAACGCTTTGCTGAAATCGACCCAGAAATCTTCGAGACTGAATTTTGGTGATCTCTACAACTGCGAGCTAGACTAGTTTGGGCTGGACACGGGGGGGGGGGTGGAAGACAAACCGGTCTTCAGAAGGACGAGAAGTGCTGAGGTTTGCCCCGCGAGTTGGATCTCATCATGGGCAGTGCCCCGCACAAACAGAGCTTGGACTAGAATTTGGATTAGAATTGTTGGGCGGGAGCTTTTTCTCCTTCCGATTTACTTAACGAAGGTCGTGGTAAACTGTTGGTTTAACAGTGCCTTCAAAAACCCATCTGATAACAATCAGATTGTCATCAAAAACCAAGTTGTCATTCAAAAAGACAATCAGTGAACAATCTGATTACAATCCGATGGTTCATCAAACAATCAGGAAAAAGGCCTGATGGATCACAGATTGTTTGATGGAAGAGCATCTGCTACATATTAAGCATACTGGCATGTGATTTTTTGGCAGACGAATGTTGATCAGGTGACGTCAAATTCGCCTTTGCTTTCATAAAAGATTCAACAGTTGGCATTTTTGAAAGCACTGATATTGTGGTCAGGTTCAATTAGGCTACAATTTCTTGCTCAATTTAGTTAAATTTTTTTATTTTAATTCGCAATTCTTGTTTCACAAATTTAACACAAGGCCCATCTGACCTTTATCTACCAAGTTATCATATGCGCGCTATTTATTCTACAATCTTAAGTACATACATTTTTAAGTTAGAAAACATCCAGGCCTGGTAACATCCTACACTTATTAAATTTTTATCTCCAAAATTGTATGTATTTTTTTCTCCACACAACAATAATAACTATTTTATCAATTCATTATTCGCCAGATGGTAATCATGTTTTCTAATAATTTTTTTACTTTTTCTTTTTACACCATTGTACTGGGTTGTTTTTGTCTTGATGCATGTTCTCCCTCACGTCTTTTTATTTTGTAATGTCATTTTTCTTTTTTCCGCACCTCATCTCTTAGTTTTTCTACGTCACTTCATATTTTTTATGCATTCTATTTGTTATATCAGACCTCACACCATACAAAAATAAACATAGATGAATGAGCGACAGCCATCTGCCAGTTGACCATCATCACCCTATCTATTTTTTAGGAGTTTTGATCTTTCCCAAGACATTTTTTTTATTTTAAACCACTTAATGCCACTTGTTGAACGAGTAATGACTAATTAGATATGCAATTTTTTCATGGAAAAGGATGGAAATGGGAATATTTGGTAAGAATTTAAGAATTTGAATTTAACAGTTGTGACAGAATTTGGACTAGAGTGAAGTTCTTCTGCCATAAAAATTAGAGTTCTATAATGGTCAATAGGAGCTGAAGTTTTCCGAAACATGTGCAAGAAAAGCTAAGTTGGCCAAATGGTCTCTATCAAGTTGGGAAGTTAGCTTAGGTTAGGAGAAGGGTGGGGTTCTCACAAATTTAGAGAAATTCTGTTTTCGTTCGAACTCGATTGTATGGAATTCAAGAAACAAAAAGGGGGCAAATGTTAGTCTTTTAGGTTAGATTTGAAATCAATTTGAAGAATTTGTTGGGTTTTAGATTTGATTGTAGGCTAGTGGGATTGTGGAAGTTATTTGTGTTCGTTATTCTACATGTTTTCATTTAACCTTTCTTAATGGTGACCGTTTAAATCATGTCGGGTTTTGGAAATAAATTTTAAAAGAATCTTCAAATCCTTGTGGTTTTTCATGTTTGTCTCGAGATTTGATTTCCACTTCAGCTTGGAACAATTAACTGACAAAGAACCTGAGAGTTGAGGTTGGGTTAATGTCAAAGTGAAAAATAAACCTAACAGATGTATCCCCCAACCGTGTATATTAGGCCTATGCCTCCAATTTTAATTTTTATGATGATGTGATTTATGATCTATCCCCCCTCCAACCGTGTATATTAGGCCTATGCCTCCAATTTTAATTTTTATGATGATGTGATTTATGATCTATCCCCCCTCCAACCGTGTATATTATATTATACATATGCATCCTATGGGAATTTTTCTGATGACGTAATTTATGCTGTACTCCCCCCTCCAACTGTGTATATTAGGCCTATGCCTCCCATTTTAATTTTTCTGATGAAGTAATTTATGCCGTTTAATATTAGCACTATAATAAAATAAAATACTTTAACGTGTACAATAGTTCATGCAAATATTCTTATAATTTTGTTGAGAAAAATTGTTTTGCATTCTAGAATGGTGCTTATCGCTTTTAACTAAAAGCGATAAGCACCATTCTAGAAGCACCTAGAAGCATTCTAGAAGCACCATATAGGACTTGACATCTTAAAGAGGATGCTGAATGAAATGGTATGGTGACTTTTTGTTAAAAAGGGGGGGACCCATATGTCTGAGATAGGTTTAACTAAGTTATTTCTCTGAATTCCACATTAAACATACATTTCAACAAGATTATAAGACTGATTAAATATTGGTTTAGCAGAAATGATTGCTATTTAATATTTTTTCCTGGGACGGATTCAGTTCTGCATGTATAACACAAAAAGGACCCAGAAAAATAAATATGCTTTTTAGGTCATTCTGGGGTGCTTGATAAGTACTTTATTAATTAATTAAATTAATGGAATGCCATACCTTGCCTTAATCCCAGGAAGGCTGTAGGGTTATGACAGTAGCCTAATAACAGAGCATGATAGACCCAGGCATACTATCGGTTTAACCTAATCATTTATTAAAATATAATCTAAATATTAAATTAAATATATACTCCCATATTTAATATTATATAGGGAGCAAGGAGTTTTTGCTTAATGATACCTGGTGGATGTTTTTTGCATAACTAGGAACCCGGGTATTCAAGTTTGCATGCTATCCCTATGGAGTTAATGCATGAAACGAATGGAGAAATGACAACCTGATATGAATAAAGTAAGGCTTTTTAAATCGAATTCAACTCACCAAAAACAATTCTGCTTAAAATGCTAAGTTTTCGACAGGTTATTTTTATTCTTAAATGACAGAAAACATGTGTTAGAAATTACACGTCTGAAGGCTAATGTCCAAGCAAACACCTATGCAATTTGTGCAGCTTTTGTGTTGAAACTTTGCATATATTTTGTACAATTTATTGTGTTGCAGACTTATATTATGTACAAATAGAATGGCGAAAATATGTATAAAAATATGCAGAAAAATCATACACGTTTTCTACTCACAAGCTGCACGAATTGCTTAGGGTTTTGCTAATGTAATAAGGGGGAGTATGATAAAAGGCAAAACTTACCTTACTGTTTTTTATGCAGCGCTGCTAGAAGGATGGGAATCTCCCACTCTAGAAAAGCTTCAATTAGGGTCACTGGATCCATATCCATGTCTAGCCAACCCTCAGGGAGATCCAACACCATCTCCATATTGGCAAGACCAAGTCCGGTGACATCCACGGTGCACACATCTTTCCCGGTAATTTCGTTGACTTCCAGTGTGAACTCCACCTCATTAAAGGGGTTTTCTATGGTGGAGGTGGTGGACTCATCATCACTGGAAGTAGAAGACTGGTCCGGAGAATCCAGGGACTCAATCGGTGCAGAATGAGGAGCCATGTTGTATGGAAGAAGGAATTTGGCATCCAAAGGAAAAAGACAAGACAAAAACCACGTGGGCCATGGTCAGCTAACACCACGTGGGTAGGATGGACCAAAGTGATGATGG
>JAQIXP010002350.1:0-15358 GCA_034700285.1 Proteroiulus fuscus
TAAAGACAAGAAGTAGTTGAGAGGAACATTGAAATTAGTTTTCCCACCAGACTTATCATAATTTAGAACTAATAACTTGTCTAAAATACATGGATTGCACCATTTTACCATGTTGTTAAAAATGACTGGCGCCATCTAGTTATCAAGTTAGTATATTTAACCATTGAAAGTGTTGATGTATGGCTTCTCTTTTTATCTCTATTGAATAGCTGAGGGTATGGTACTCCTAAGATGGCTGACAAAATCAAATGGTAGAACTCAATTTAGTCAGTAGATGGGGCCACTTATTTTTTTTAAAGAAAATGGCTACTTCCTTTGAAAGCATTTTCCACCAAAAAATAGCTCTTTCAAAAAACATACTTATTAAATGGTAAGTCCGAATATTTGTTGAATAAACACTTGGAAATGATACTTTACTAATTGATTTAATTAAGACTAAAAACATGCTGATGTTTTCATGTTGCAAATATGCAAGCATAATCAACATGCACATTAATTATCCTGAGCTAATTAATGTGCACAAACAAATTTTATGAATTTAAATTATACTAAAGTAAATTTCATGGCCTTTTGGTAATTGGCTGTGAACATTTTGGTAAAGTGTTATGGTCATAGGGGTAATGTATTGACACACTACTAATGATCACAGTGTAAAAGGATCATAAAGTCTTAAGGATTAGACACAATCTAATTATCAGTCTTCTTCTTTATACCCAGCATCCTGATTCTTACTGATAAGAAATAAAGGCAATATTTGTGTTTTCCTTTCTTTTTTAATTTCCCATCTCCGGCTGCACTGTAGGGGTCACCATACTCAACATTAAAACTATTAAGGCTGTCCTACATGCCAAATAATAAAAACCTTTGAAAGATGCTATTTGAGTTGTTTTTCTTCTGAAAGGAAGAGATTCTAACAATCATACAACATTAAAAACCCTTTGTTTATAGAATCTTTTAAAGATTATTTTGGTCATAAAGCCAAGAAAGTCAGGAAAAGAAATTTGGCAAAAAAAAGACAGGAGGAATTTCAAAACAGTCAAGAATATTACAATTTTGTCTTAATTTTCATTGGTTGTAATAAACAATGTCATCTGCGAAATAAATTCTTGTTGTCATGTAATATGTATTGCATTTTTAAGGGAAAATTGCTATTATTCTTTAATTTTCGTGGGAAATTGTCTTTTCTCAAGAAAAAAATATAGACCCACTTAAAAATCCATTATGAACCCTGTCATAAATTGTGAATGCATAATAGGTTTACTCATTTGAGAGACACATTTTGGAAGAAATCTTTTCAGATGTTCTTTTATTTTTAGCATATAAAGTAATTCATCTTTTTAATGGTAAATGTCTTGCCATATTAAAAGTGATTTTTAAATTCCAAACAAGCAGTAATTGAGAAGGGCTTACTAGTACAATATTCAATATTGTATCTCAGTATGCTTTTGTATTTCACAAAATTTGGATTCATTTTTGTTGGTAATTATAATATTGAGTTAACAGCTGAAATTTTTGCTCTAAAAAGCTGAAACTACTTCCTGTGCAGGATGCCAATGATGTCTTAATTGGTATTTTTAGCACAGCATGTAGTCTCCAGGCTTGCTTAATAAAATAAGTGCATTATTAAATTAGAATTAATTTCTGTTGAAGTTTGATTATGCCATGCACTTGTGGAATCCTGTACTAAAGTGCTTTTTACTCAGTTGTCAGCATTTAAAAAAGGCTTGTCTACCATATGTTCATTGTATAATTGCTGCAAAAGCCAGTAAACATGCTAAATGGTGCACATTTATATGGTAATTCGTGCAATTTTTGATGTGTTTATGAGTATACATATCCGTGAAATTTACTTCCGAAATGGTAATAAATCTGACATATCAACTGTTAAATTTTTAATTAACACAAGCACTTCTCCTGTGATTTATCATTCTGTCTGTTGGATCGTATTGCTCAGCATGGGATAATGGGACGATAATAAATGATATACAGCTGGATGCATTCGTATGTTTTTATTGTTGAGGAAATGATAAAAATATGATTAATGGAAGTCAACTTTTCAGACATCATCTCCTGACTTTTACTTGAACGGTGCTATTATGTAATAGGAAATACGACACTCGATAAAAGGATATTATAAGCACTCTATCCATGCAGAACTTCCAAGAAACCATTAATCGAATTTGCAAAAGTAATCTTGTTGGAAATCCACAAAGTAACGAGTAAGACCTCTCTTTTCTAGTCTATAAAATGGCTGTCTAATTGCAGAAGGCAAATCTCCCTTAGCTACAAATGCAACAAAAAGTTGCATTTTCCAAGAAAAACTTAAATAAATCGATAGTAGTGCTTATGTTACCAGCATAATTGTGTTGATTATCATAGAAAATGATGTTTAATATTCCTTTTAATTGCACGCATATTTGGTTATTGCATTATGACTGCAGATTAATTTGAATATATTGCCTCGGTTCTTTACACAAATCAAATGATTTGAGAATAACGATCTTGAGAATAACATATTTCTTAAGCTGACTCGCATATATATCTCATTATTTGGTAATCTCCTGATTCATTCAAAGGCATTTTTCAATTAAGTACGCTACATTAATGCTATTAAACTTAATTCTTGAAACATTTCTTTTTTGACTTATACATGCACTGATGCGTGCAATGCCAAGACCCCTTACTCATTTACATTAATCAGAATCCTTTGTTTTGATCAGTTTAATTAAAAAGTGGAGTGGCTTAAAATGTATTTTCTTTGCATTTTTACAAGTATTTCTTTAGCAGGCGTTTCTTTAGCAATTGCATTGTTGAGTTCAAGTGTACTGGATGAATTGAGCTCGTAAACATCAATGGTTTTGACTTTAGTAAATGTTCCTAAAAATGTATTGTGCAGTCAATATATACACTTATAAACGAAAGTGGTACTTAAAAAAGAGTCGTTGGTTATATTATTTATGTAACTTCTTTCCGTGACATTTTACTTACGACATTATGAAAGAAACTAATGGCATATAGTCACTTTTATAAATATCATACTCGTATATGCTGGGCTTGAAATAAAATATCAACAATGTTTTTATCTTGCTCTTATACTTAAAGCCGATGAAATTTTTGAGTTTGAGTGCTTACATTTAATGCAATTTCATTTAGAAAATATTTAAAGTATGACTCAGTCAATTTAGAATTATTTAAAGGGGAAGTTCCACTTTGTAACAGGTGATATTTACGTTTTCCACACTTAAGAAATGATTGGATCTGACAATTAGATTCATCCTATAATTACTAACTCATTTACTCATGATTTAAGATTAGGAATACCTCCCAATTAACGTTTATGGAATGCATGAATCTGTAAAAATTCACTGGATTTTTGAAATATTTGTAGGGGATTCACTTGATCTGAGCCAAATCCGCTTGGAACTCTTTTAACCTTTTGTGATTCACTGAAAGCATTCTGTTTGGATTAGGATAAGATTTTCTACAGGATTCATTATGGATTTGTGTTAGCACATGTATATGCTCTCATAGCATTGTGTTAAACTTGTGGCTTCAATTAAGCCATTCTTTAATTCCTTTCAACACTCGCTTTATATAATTTCCTAATTTCCAATCAATACCAGGTATTTCTGGAACTATCATGAGTCTGCGTGCATTTTAAAATCTTTATTTATTTTGCTGCCTTTATGGACATATATAATAATATTCTTTGAAAGATTTTGTTTTCACAGGTTTTCTTTACTCCTGAAGTAAATATTCAAAGAAAAATAATCCAATTGGCATTCTATTATTCCTGGGTTTTATTTTGCTTTCAATATATGCTGCATTTCTCATCATCTTGATCGTAATTTCGCATGTACTGCACATGACAAGCCTCATTGAAATATCTCCATACAATCTTTTTTTTTCACTTTTTCTCTTTATTTTTCTTTACACAATGGCATGTAATTTTATTATACTCACTAGGTTGAAAGAAAATGAGAAGGGAATATTATAAATGGTAGAAAAAGCAATCCACTTACCCCAAATGTTGATTCTGGCACTGTTGGTAGTATTCCCGATTCTGTTTGTAGCAATGCACGTATAAATCCCACCATCTTCAACTCGTGTTTCTGTCACATTCAAATTACTTATAGTATCTCCCGCAGTGTTTGTATATGTATTAATATCAAAGCGTTTATGAGGTGGAATATCCACATCATCTAATTGCCAGAACACTTGCACCGGTGGATTACTGTTGACAACACATTGTAAAAACAAGTTGGCACCTTGCTTAATTTTCATCTCACTAAATCTCTCCTTGAATTCGGGTACTGCATCTAAAAAAAAATAAAAACAAACTCTTGTCAAGACAACCTGCCATTTAATAACAATAATCTCAGGGTTCCCACGCATCCTGGAAAAAAATTTGAAGTCCTGGAAAACATTTTGCATACCTTAAAAGTCCTGGGATTTATTGATGTATTTTTATTTTAAAATTTGCTTACCAGTACCAACGTCAGACTGGCCATAGACTCTGTGGACGATCGCCACCCGGGCCCCCCTGCTAGCGGACCCCCACTACATAATGGCAAAATATGCTCTTTTGGTGATTTTAGACCATTTTTGAGTGTTTTTGAGCAAAAAATTTGATTTGTTTGATCAGGTTATGCAAATATATACAACTTATTTAAATTTTTGCCTGCAGTCCAAATTTTGAAATATTTTTAATGGAGAAATTGGTATTTTGGATTGTTTTTAACCCATTTTTGAGTGTTTTTGAGCAAAAAAAAGTCGTCTAAGGCGCCGTTTTATGTCAATTTGTGCAATTATGTACCAAACCTTAAAATTCTCGCCTGCGCAGCCCAAATTTTAAAAACCTTTAGTGATTTTAGCCCATTTTTGAGTGTTTTTGAACAAAAAATTTGCCTGCGGCGCCATTTTCTGTCACTTTTTGTCATTATGTAAAAAAACATTTAAGTTGTCGCCTGTAGCCCAAATTTTGGAAAAAAAAAATTAAGTTGAGAAATACGCATTTTGCTTTTTAGCCCATTTTTGAGTGTTTCTAAGCAAAAAAGTTTTTGGACGAGAAACAAAAATTATTTTAAAAAAATGTTAACTCAGGTGTGCAATCTTTGTTTGAAAAGTCCTGGAAATACCTGAATAAAAATCCTTCAAAGTCCTGGAGTTTTATTTTTTGCAATGTGTGGGAACCCTGAAGCTTTAGCCAAAAACCCAATCTTGATCTTACCTCCTAAGACGATTTCTGCCGAACCCTGAGCCGTTTGTTCATCGTTGGTAACGAAACATTGATACATTCCTCTGTCTTCTCTCGTAACATCACTGATACTTAGAATTTGTTTGGAAAGCAATTGAATCCTTCTGTTTGCTCGTAGTGGTTCACCATCTTTAATCCATGACACAGAAAGGACTGGATGACCTGATATATCACAATTGAGCATTGATGTGCCACCAACAATGGCTATCTGGTGTTGGGGTTGGACACGGACTTTCAAATCCGCTAAAATAGAGTAGAAAAAAATCTGTTTGAGAAGCTTATTGGAAGAATAAGTTAAGGTGAACTTTCTTATCTTGGTTCAAATGATTATAAGCTCAAAAACTCGTGGAAAAGAGTAAAATCACTTTTGCTGCTAAAAATACGTTATCCTGCCTCTGTTTGTGAAGTGCGATGATCAATTTATTAGACTTGATCGGTGACACTGGCGGATCTAGGTTTTTTGAACAGGGGGTACTGCAGGCCAGTGGGCGCCCTATGATCCCAGCCAGGGTCACCTTATACCCACCCGATTTCATGATTTGGCGCCCCCAAAAGTGATTGAACAGGGGGTACAGCTGTACCCCCTGTACCCCCGCTGGAGCCGCCAGTGATCGGTGATGGTAATCAGGTATATGTAGTAATCAATGATCAGGGATGGCCCAGTTTAGCAGTATTTAATAATAAAATAGGCAAGGGGTCGTCCACATATTATTAAACACTGAAATGGGGAGGACGGTTTCGAAAGAAAATATTATATTGGTCACTGAATATTGCAACTTTTGAATAAAAACAAATTTAGTAATTTAGGATTTATTAATTTAAACTAATTAGTTCATCATCTGCCACCTAATTTCTGGACTTTTGTACTTTCCACGAATCAAATAAGGTGAATTATTACAAATTTTGATTGCTACCTTGGCTTTTGGAGTAGGAATTTAAAACGGAAAAGTAGGAATTTCTAACCACCAATTTCCTAATTTACATGCCAGTATCTGTAGTACTAATTTAATATATTTATTCGGTCAAAATTCGATTGAAACTCTTTCTTAAGGCAGCTAATAAATAGTACCCACATATTGCTACCCTCTATATTTAGGATATATTTAGTTTGGCACATTTCTAAATTAAAGGGATCGTCCCACTTTGAAAGAAGTGGGTTGTAAGAAAATGAACATGAGAAATTATAAAATTTATGGTAATTGCAATTGAATTTGAGCCTACCAATCATTAAGTAAAATGTCCTGAATACATGATTTGGAGAAAAATATAAAGCCCAAATAGGCACAAATTAAAGGAAAGTATGTTGCGCACTCTACTGGATAAAAGGCATCAGCTCTCATGAAACACGTTGACATGCATGTTCTAGAAGGCGCCACCAACTTTCAGTGTCTGCTTTAAGCTAATTAAAACATGCATTTGGCAAACGTTATTTCTTGAATATTGAACTCTGCTGCATTTATTATTGTCACAGCCATTCATATCTAGTAAGTGTGAACAACTTGAATATCATTTTTTACAAATTGGGACTTTCCCTTTAGCAATTTACAGCTATTTCAGATTGTAAGAATTCTTGCTACAGGTCTTATTTATAATATTTTTATCCAGGCAATTTCAAATGCTCATTTTACTTACAATATAGTATAACTCACTCATATTAGTGGCATGAAAAAATAGTTGGGCGCAAAAAATTGTCTCGAATACATTTGACTAACCGACATTTGGCACTGTCTTGTATTCTCTGTAGGAAGTGCCCAGTGGCATTAAATAAAGTACTTTACTTTAATGCATTTTTTATAAATACTTTTGGCTTTAGCTCTTTTCCTTAGTTCCCTGCGGAGAACTTACATTTGCGCGAGTGTTAAAATATTTCTATTCATTGGGATATTATGTGAGAGAAAATCATCAAGGCAGCAGTTTCTGTCTGAATAGTTATCTTACGCCAAGTAACTCTTTCGCTTAATTTACTGTTCTGTATGCTGAATGTTCCTCAAACTTTCAATAAAACACTTTTGCAGGATTTCATTTTTTTATGTTTTTCAAAAGAGCGCTGCAAAAAGTCAATGACCAGAACGGAAGAACTGATTTCTAAAAGTTTACTTCGGTATATCCTACTTATTGTCAACTGGGAATTGTTGATTTTTTGATTTTATGTTGATTTAGTCGTAGCTTTAGCCATTTTAGAGAATAGCAATAACAGTTTGGCTATTGTCTTATTTGCCACAATAACAATTCCATGCACGATAGATGAACTGAAATGGACATTGTTTTATTTGCCACCATTTCTGTAGAAAAATCGTTTTCTTCTCTCTCTTCAACATGAATGTAGACAATTGAATTTGTGAGCCATTCTCTACGTTCGATTTACCAAAAGCCAAATATAAAATGATATTGAAAAGGTGGGGATTTTTTAGTTGAGAAAACAAGTGCCTATATATGCATTCAATCGAAACTCTATTTTTGCTTTGAATTGGCAACAACATTCTGCAAATCATATTTTAGACATATATAAGAATAGAAGAAAAAAGGATAATTATTGGGCAGGAAAACCTAGCCACTTACATAACTCCCAGTTATACATTAAAGTTTTTTACAATCAGATAAAATTTAAAAAATGAGAAAAATACAAGTCATACATTTACAACCACAGGTTCATAGATAAAATGAAGTAAAATACTAGAGAAAATATACTGTAGAAAATGTTTGCAAAAGAGACTATAGTTGTAATTACCTGTTATAATTAACGTCGTCTCAACGTGTTCCTCGCCCACACTATTATTCACTAAGCAAGTGTATAATCCACTGTCTTCAATGGTGGCATCTTGAATTATTAAAAAATTGCTTTGCTGTCGTATCCGACCGCCATTTGGAAAACTTATTGGCTCTTTTTCTGTCAGTTTCAACCACCTGCAATTAAATTGTAATGAAAAATATCGAAATTAGAAAGTATCAAAAGTGCAAAACTTGCAATTTTGTAAAAACACACGCATTTTGCCTATATACACCAGTGTGCTTATAGTTTTTATAATTTTTATTTATGAACTGTAAATTTAAGGCCAAGTCTTGTAATGTTCGCTTAGTAAAACTTTTAAATATAAGTGAATTACAAATAATATTATTGGACAATCAATCTGATTGATAGCAATGCACTTTGATGTAGTATGCAGGCAACAATTTATTATTAAAGTTGCGAAAACAAGTACTTTCGATTCAATTCAACTCAGTACCCTATGATCAGCATTTCATGATGCCATTTGATAGGGGAGTTATCCCACAATCAGCAGGATACTCCCACGTCATACAGTTGTGACTAAAACGTCATTGTTAAATTGAATTCTTAACAATTTTTAACTATTTTTGGGAAGAATATTTCATTGTCTTAAGAAACGTAAGAAAAAGGGTGCAATGATAAGCATTGTCCTAGCACGAATTTCCTTCAGAGGATTGGAGTGAACATGCCTATTTGGCTTAAAGATATCTGAAACTAAATTTAAATTGCATTGAAAATTAAACCTTTCGAACAAACCCATGCTTAAGTCTTTCTTCAAGATCACAATAATTCCCAATTTAGAGAATGTAGGATCTCAGTCACGCTATCTGTCCTTTGGTAATTACCTTTTACAAATCTAGCAGCTCTACCTTGGATCATTTCAATGGACTGTACATGGGTTATTTTTTATGGATTCCAAATTGGAGCACAATATTCTAAAAGAGGCCTCAACAACGTTTTGATAACATGTTTTTAAAATTACTGAAGGCCAATTTCTAAAGATTCTCTAAACAAAATGTTTGTAATGGAAACTTATGTACTGATGACGGTGTCAATTGGTGGGAGGACTGGCGTGGTGATGACGATGGGAGGGGGGAAGTACTGGATAGGGCAGGGGGGCAAAATCAGCTTTTCGTAATATATTGACGCCCTTTAAAGGGACGTCCATAAAGAAAGTATAAAGGGTTGCTACTTTTTGAAAATTTAGTAAATGTCAGGGATTTGAAAATGTGTCAGTAAATATCAGTCAAATTTGAAATATTTATGAAAAAGTCAGGAAATGTTAGGGATATTATTTGCCTGTCATATCAAGCGCCACTACAAATCATTTTTTTAAACCATACATTTGAACATTGTCACCGGACCCATATCGAAAAAGATATGTTGAAGCAGGAAAACGTTCTAAATGAAAAGTACTTTTAGTTTAAAAAAAAATTTAGTTATGATAAAATGATGAGGTTTCAATGAAACCTGAAAAATGTCAGGGAAATAAAAGGAAAAAATGCCTGGGATATTGCAGGAAAAATGGAAAAATGTCAGGTATTTGAAAAATTAAATTTGAATGGCAACCCTGAAGTAAGAACATATTGTAAAAACCAGTTTCGTCAAAATTTCTTACTCCCTTCTGTAAATAATATATCAATGCAAATGTGGGTAGTTGTCACTTCTTCCTCATTTTAGTAATTGAAATCATTTTCGTATACTGTTTTAATTGTTTTAAATTCTTCCATTTTCAGATGCATCATTTAAATCACTGGCAAAGTTTTTGCAGTTATTTTCATAATAAGGAAAATATCAAATAGGAGCAAACTGACATCACTTTCTTCCTTCTGCATTTCTGTAAGTACCAGATATTTATGTGATTATATAGGGTAAGATCCCATGAGTATATACATTATCTATACATTTTAAGGCTCTATCTTAACAATATTATTATACCTTTTATTGTGTTCAATGCATTTTAGTTTCTAGTTTTTCACTGGGCAGTAAACGAAATTACATACAATATAGTTTAGTTTTTTGTCTTTAGCTTTATCTCTCAAATAGCAAGCCTGTATAGTTTTCTCTTTTATGATGGGAGTTCATTTTAAAAAGAAATTGGAAAGTGCTGATAATGCCTTCTGGAATGAGTAGGCTGTTGAATGTAAAAAGATATATTGCTAAAGTATATTCTTCAAGATAGCTCAATGCTTGGCATCTTCTTAAAAAAGTCTTGCAAAAAAAAAATATGATCGAGAAGATTGTACCTAAAATTTTTTATTGTACACAAGAGTTATGACACTGAATACGAGAGGCACATGTAAGCCTACTAGCCTGCGTATTTATGCCTTTGAAATATGGTTAAAGAATCAAAAAATCTAAAGGTACAAAAAAAGCAATTTCTAAAATGGGGGAAACTACTTATGCAATAAATCACCAAGAATTTAAAAGTCTGTGTAGGGATATCGACTTAACACAATAAGACCAATTTTAAATTGGATTTCTAATATATGGGAGTGTTACGAAAGTTTAAAAAAAAATTCAAGTTTTGTTTTATTGATTGGTACGGGATGTATGGGAAATTGTAAATATATTTCTCGTTAAATTATAATCTAGACGAAAAAAAAAACCTTTTTACTTAAGGAGTTATGTTTTTTTTGAGTGAGACTATAATTTTATCTTGGGGACGTCCATAAATTACGTTTGCACTAAGAGGGATGGGGTGGGGAGGACGCCTGCAAATATTATTGTACCAGGCATGCAAGAGAAGCGAATATTCATAACTTTTTTAGCTTTGCTTACAATATTAAAACGATGAAAATTTATTTCCATCAACAATTTGCATTAAAACAAACTTTTCGTATGAAAGGGAAAGTCCCACTTTGATAGAAGTGGGTTGTAGGAAAAAGAGCATTAAAAATTAGAAAATTCATGGGAATTCCAATTTGATTGTAGCCTACTAATCATTAAATGTCCCCCGAATACATGGATTTAAATGCAAATATATATATAAGCCCCAAAGAAGCACCTCTATACTGTATAAAAGGTTTATCTAGTATAAGTGTGAACAGCTTAAATATCACTTGTTACAAAGTGGGACTTTCCCTTTAAGTGATTATGCAAAAGATATTTGTATTGAAACTGTACGTTTCATTTGAATATCTCAAAACAGTTTAGCATTAAATAAAATGTTTAATTAATATTGAAAATAAAAATGTAAATTTAAATAAATAATGCCTTAGGCTTTATAGCTATAACTTGCATTCAAGTATACATTGTAACTATGAAGAGTGTATATTAACTTTAAAACGTAACAGAAGTGGGAAGAAAAGGAGTTTCCCAAATTGTGCCAGAAGGTGACATGGGATGGGAGTAAAATGGAGTTTCTGTGCAAACGTAATTTATGAAAAATCCTAATCAAGTTCATAAATATGCAATGTTTTATAATGTTTTTGTATCGTAACAGGTACTCATATGTTTACCAACTTTCTGCTTTATTGAACTTGACTGTTTTCAATGTTAGACATCTCATGCATTTCTCATAATATAGTTCCATGGTAATGGAAATTAGCAATTTTTTAGCTACTGGTTTGCCTCCAAATTCAAATATCTACCTCCGCTGCTGTGATTGCTATTTGAAAATACATGATTTTCATTCTGAGGGATGTAAATACACATCCATCCATTCATTTATGTTGGTATAAGAGATGTATGTTTATGCTAGTCAAAATGAGATTTTGAAAAGTTTAATTTCCCGTTTCCAAGAGAATTTTTGTATTCTTACAACAGTATAGGAAAGATAAAAAAATGAACTAAAAAATAAAATAGCTCAATTGAAGCTTTGGGCCACCAATAGAAGTCTCGGCTCTTCAACAATGACATAAAGATGAAATATAGGAGGCCTGTTTCTCAATTCATTTTCAGAATTTTCTCATTCATGCATTGGAAGTTTCACAATGAAGTTATATACAAGGATAATGCGTAGAAAACGATATAAATGTTTCAGACATTTTCGTTTTGCCTGACTTAACCTCCTCATAAAATACATGCATTGAGCATATTGCAACCTATACTCGAGAACAGAGTTTTTTGAATAGTTGTAAGTTGAAATAAATTCGTGGGGAAATAAGGCGCCTGTGCTAAATTTATATTCCCTATTCTTATTCTTTGCAAGAACACCCAGTAGTTAAGAGTTACTTTATAAAAGGCACCATTAACTGTATGCCACAGTGAACGATATTTATGCATGCATTGCAGCATAAGAATTGCTTGAAAATGGATTAGAATTTATAGTTTGAAGCCAATGTGAAATTCAAGTCTCACCATCTCCATAAGTCTTGCTATACTTTTGCTTTTTGACATTTTCTTTCTGTGTATATATATATCTTCCAGTTGCCTATAGCTGTTGTCAAATGTTTAGGAATTTTTAAATAACTTTTTTACACTATAGTTTATGAATAATTCATTTTTATAAAGAATACAAGTGACTAAATATTATTTGAATTCTGTGTTTTAAAGTTTCTTGCAATTAAGCATTTATCCACATGCCCAAGAAAGCTAAGAAAGCTAGAAAATCTTAAAATGTCATGGAAATCAATATTGTTTGGAAATGTCAGGGAAATTTATTCAGTGTCTGGAAAATCGAAATTTTTTGGCAGGTTTTTTTTTAATTTTAGTCATATTTATTTAAATCCTTCCTTATTAGCATTGCTTTACCATTTCTCTAGTAACTTATCTCATAAATTAGATTAATGCTGAAATCGAGGAACTTAATCAACATTATTTAATATGCAAGGTAAAGCTATACGTCATTGCCTTTTGTTTTGATTAAGTCAGCATTTTTGTGCTTTTTAATTTGCTTGTTGCACTTTTATTTTGCCCAAACAATTTCATTTTTTGATATGGTCTCTGATAGAATAATTTTTTATGGATTGACAGTTGCCAAATGCAGTACTATTGCAGATATAATTGCATATATCAATAGAAATGAGTTTAAAATATCACCCTCTTATGGTCTGGAAATTTGTGAAAAGTTGTCTTGGAAAACCTGGAAATGTCATGTCATGTCAACAGTGAGTTATTACAACTATTCAATCCTTTCCCCAGCATATTCCAATTCTGTACCTTAGAGCAGAAAGGCCAAAAATCACTTTTCATAATTTTTTTTCAAGATGGAAAAAGTTTGATAAAATTATATTAAAATTGACTATACGTACATATTGCTTGGTAAAGATTTCTTTCATGAATTTCATTTTAAAAACTATTATTATTAAACAAAACAAGTTTTGCATTGCTTAAATGTGTATTTATTTATTTATTTATTAAAAAAATTAAATTTTTTCTACCTGCACGAAGACATTAAGGTAGAAGTCTAAAAAAACAATGAATTAAGTGACATGATATGTACACACTGTACAAGTTCTAGTTTGTACAACAGAATTTCTAAAATAAGTAAAACTATAGGCAGGAACAAATAAATAAATATTTAAATGTTTCCCAATCGCATTCATTTAACTTTTGACTAATAAAGATCCTGATATTTTTATATAAAGAAAGGCTTTGGTTCTGGAATATCTTTCAAGCCATTTGTTCCCTGTTATAAATTGCATCAAAATAGTTGAAATGTAGAAATAGAGCAAAAAATTATATGATCCATTGATTTTTTTTTTCATGCCACGTGGCATTTTCCTCATTTTCACCGGCTTACATAGCAGTTTATAATCTATTTTAATGAGCAATTCGTTGCACTCCATTTTTGCCTTTCTGGCAATTCGAGGCTGCATGTAACAAAGGATAATTGAAGTTTAAACCCATTTATTTAAGCCGCATAATAATTTTTTTTTTCTCGGAGGATTTTTTTCTGCTAAGTAGAACAGAAAATACATTATGACTTTACATTTTGTCATTATGAAATGTAAGGGCTTTACTTTCTTATCCTTAAATGCCATGAATTATTTGAAATGGCAAACTTGGAAATGAAATAGAATCCCTAATGCACCTTTTTCTCAAAAGATCAATTTGTTATACAACTCGTGAAATATTAAATGAGAATGAGAAATAACTCTTACTGGGATTTTCAATTTGGTTGATGGCATAATCAAATATTAATATTGAATTGTAATATGCTTTGCCATTTATGACGAATGCAATTGGCCAACTTTCTATTTGCCTTTATTCAGCACAATTTTGCAAAATGGATTAATTCAGGGCATTTTTTTATTTAACTAGAAAATTGGCGTAATTTTGGTGGAGCTAATACGAGTAGACTTCTGAACCCACTTTAATCAAGCTTAATTGTATTGGGATTTATATGCTGAACCATGTTTGTATTAGAGAAAGTAATTTTGTACGTGCACTGGATGGGGAGAATGAGGGAGGGAAATAGTATTCACATTTAAATTTTAATCATCCATCATTGTAATTAAAGTAATGCCTTTTTGAGCTCTTTCCATGTTTGTTCATGGCAATCTATGATGCATTATCAGCCATTCAAATTGATTGGTTTCTGATTATACTAATGCTGCAGTACGTAGCTTATATAGACCTTATTCGTATAATAATTGAAATTTACTTTCTCAATAAATATAGCAACAAAATATTTTCAAGTAGAATTATTATTGTCTGCATTTAAATTTGCGCAGTAATTTTAGTAAAATATTAATCACATCATTTGATGGTTATTTTAAATATTACAGTCTTTTTAAACCGATGCTGTTGGTCCTTTGTCTTACATCTGCTTTAGACATTATAGAGTCTAGCAAATGCAGACTCTATAAATTTAAAAAAAGGAAAGTTTACAGAGTAGACAGTTGAGAAAGGATGTGTTTGAAGGGTTAGTTCCTAATACTCTCTCTGACTTGAAAGTATTATCTTCATGAGGAAACTATAGTCTTGGGGATAGCATACCATTCTGATAAGTCTGAACATCCTAGATTCAATGCCCTATTTTATTTGTCTTTATGGCTTTGGTATTCGTTGTTTACCGTAATCCCTGCAGACGACTTTTACGACATGACATTTACTAGGCCATGTCCGGTACAGTCGATAAAGGGACACAGGACTTTCGTTTTCAGTATACATAATTTTGCACTCTCAAACATTTTAGCCAATCATAAAGTTAAGTTGTGTAGGATTTTTGAAGCAAGCACTTGCTAAACTAAGTTTTTGTTGAATTTTATTCTGTGCATTCTCACACTAAAAGTCTCGTTCAGTAAAACTGTTATAATTTCGACAATTTTATAATTGCCTTTAACTTAATATTTCCTTAAGGGGGCTGTTCACACTTTTAAAAAATGCATGCTCCTATGGGAATCTCCATGTTAACTAACGGTACATATTAAGTGATAATGGCTGAA
>JAQIXP010002351.1:0-15357 GCA_034700285.1 Proteroiulus fuscus
TGGGAAAACGGAACAGTCAACTTTGAAAATCGATAACTACATTCAGAATGCATGTGACGTCATAATCATGCATCAGTATTTAGTAAATTTAATAATCTTTATAAAAAATCAAACCCCATCGTTGAACTTTCACCCGTTCTTGAGTTGTTTACTTATGTTACAATTATTAACTATTATGTTATTATTATTAACTATTAATTAATTATTATTATTATTAATTATTATGTTACTTATTGTTAACTAGTTATTTACTTATGGAATATCAGAGATATAGTACCCCATCTCATTAAAAAAAACTAATATCAGTAAAATTTTTTTTGGATTATGGAGATATTTAGCAGGGGTTTCATGCACATTTCGCTTATGACAATCTAGTTGAATCCTCTTATTCAAGTCAAAGAAGAAAAACTTACCGGGCTGATACATTGGTCTTCCATGTCCACTGTGAACACTAGGTGGGCCCTGGCTATCGTGATAAATCTGTTCGTGATATGCCTCATCTGGGGCCAACATGGCCACGTCCTGCATGCTCATATCCTTAGAACAAAAATCCTTAATTAGTCCGAGAGCGCACCCTCAAAAATGGTGCCAAATATTCAATAATATTTAGCTATTTTACCTGTGTCCAAGGACCGTGCTCTTCTCTGAAAAGTGAATTGGTTAGCTCCATAGACAGGCGTTTCTTATAGTCCTGCGGTTTATCTTCCGACATTCGGAACAACACTGCTGCAGCATACGTGGCTTCAATATAAGAGAAACGGTGCAATCGAAGTTAAAAACTCATAAAATAGCATGAAATATTTTAAATTCGCTTATATAATTACATACCAACACCCTCATTATGGGAATGCAGCAGTTCTGTTAGTGGGGCCGTTGCACCTTCCTGCTCGATCATCTCGGCTCCTTCTTTGTCGGCAGCCAGTTCGCAAAGTACGCCCGCGGCGACACGCTGAATATTTTCGATTTCATTGTAAAGAAGCTGTCCCGAAATCAGTAAATAGAATTGCACGTTATACCAGATGCAGACGAAAAAACAGTCTTACTTTCGTACCATAATTACCGATTTTTCGGTTATAAAATACCAAATCTCACCTGTACAAAAATTGGAATAACGCTCAGCCCGCGAATAATGGCCCGATTGTGAGCCTCTCTAGCCAAGATGTGTAGTGCTCCAACAGTGCCCTCTACAATCTCCTCCATGCGAACGCCATCGGGGAAAGAAGGCTGTGTCCCGTTGGATGCAATTGAGGACCTCTACAGTAACGACAGCATCCCATTAAGTCCAGAAAATACAAATGCGTGAGCTAAATTGCTTTGTAAGTTTCAAAACTTACGCGCTGAGTGTCCTGATAAGCTCGAATAAGAAGTTGCACGAGGCGTGGAATGGCGCCGTGTTCGCGAAGTGGTGCGTGGTTTGCGGGGCATAAAGCCAAATTGCGGATCAACCCAATAACAGCCTTAAATCAAAAGAAGACTTAAGATTAGTAAACTTGTTTTTGTCCCATAAGCTGCATTCATACCAAAGTCATCATAGCGAACCTACCTTAATCAAAGGCCATCTACTCGGTGGATGGAGAAGCTTCACAATTACTGGCAAACCGTAATTGAGTCTCACGGCATTTTGGGCCATATCCGACTCAGGGTGGCGGCTCGTCAAATGGCGCAAAGCACATATCTGAGGATTATCAGGGGTCAGAGAAAGATTCCAAACTTTCAAGTTTTAAATCAAAAATGAAATGGTATAAATACCGCAGGTTCCGTTATTTCCTCCCTATCGCCAGCTTGGCTAACGGTTCGCACGAGAGCTTCGATGCCACCGACTTGGCATACCAGAACTTTGTTGCGTTGATTGTTGCAAGTGAGATTGGAGAGAATGCCGGCGGCACAGGTGACAACGTTGATGTCATTGGAGCCCAAGAGTTGGACAAGCTGATGCAACAGAGGTTCCATAATATCCTAAATTTTCGAAATGGTTGATAAGATTAGCTCAAAGTCTAGACTTGCACGAATGCTCGCTGCAGCTGTTAGCTACCTTTGTAGCGGCATCGGACAAATTTCGAAGTGTCCAAAGGCAATTCTGGACAAGCCGTTGGCTCTGATGGTTCAAGTGCATAGCCAAAGCTTGCATTCCTCCTAAAAAGTTAAAAATTATATTAAATATCACAACATTCCACTATACATAATGACAGGGTTGTTACACTACTTTTTAAATATTTCCCCTACATTTTACAGGCTCATTTTATAAAAATTTCCAATTTTTCACACTCACATGCACATGACAGAAACATACAATTAAAAAATTCTAACCTGCTTCAACAATAGCTGGTTTGTTGCTAGAACAAACGGAGAGAACTTTGAGGACTCTAGAAGTGGTCCACAAGAGCTTTTCGTAAGTGTACGAACGCATGATTCGGACAAGCTCTACTGGTCCTTGGCTAGCAAGGATGATGAGCTAAGCAATACAAAAAAATAAAAATCATAATCGATGAATAATTATAAAATTTCTACTGCAGTACAATCGTTTTAAGTACCTTGCTTTCTTGGTTCCCATAAGCCAAAATCTGTAAACAGTCGGTAACAATCGCCAAGAATTTGACGTTGTTTCGTTGCAATAAAGCAACCATCTTCTGGAGTCCTCCAGCTAAGCGGACGGCCATTTTGGAGCCTTCTTGATGTAAGAGCAAGTTGTGAAGGGTGGTGATGGCATAAAACAAGACTGACTCAACAGGAGAACTATAAAAGTTGAGGATTTAATTACAATATGATTAACTATCTATCATTCTAATTGAAAACATTCTCTGTAATCACAGACAGCAATTTAAAGAAAAGCATATCAGCTGGTTTTTTTAATATTCTAAATTCTGACCTCAACAACTTGACCAAAGCTGGAATTCCACCAGATTTGAAAATGGAAAGTAGGCCTTGTCTGTGGTGTGATAAATTGTGCAAGGTTCCAGCGGCACAACGCGTCGTCTCCAAGTCGTTACTGTTGGACATGGCACGGACCAACGCCGCAACCATCTGGGGCGAATTCATGATTGCATGACGACTGGCTTCCTTTTTAGACAGCTGATGGACCATCATGGCAGCCTGGCTCACTACGACTTGATCTTCATCATTCAGCAGCTTGATTAACTCTGGAATGGCTCGCGTAGCCAAATCGGCATCGTCCTAAAAAGTGCGTTTTCTAGTTAATCCACATTAACGGCATCTAGACAAAACTCCCAATTTATCGTTTCAAATACCTGATAGTTAATCAAATTGACAACGGCATGCTTTAGCATCTGTGATGGCTCCGAGAGGCGCTGCACCGCAGTGGGTTGAGTGGAATCAAACTGTGTGGATGGAATCTCGATGCCTTCCTCAAGGGTTTCAGGAAACATGGCAGCACGAACTCGCTGTGATCTAGTCTGGTTCAGTTGCTGATTCATTTCTATTTATAAATACATACGGTTAGCAAAGTTTTTTCTATTTGCACACCCCTAATTTAACATGACTGACCATCGACTTGTTCCTGGGTGAATCCTTGACCAAATCCTGCTTGATCCCAGTCAAACATCACTTGGTCATTATCCATATCGTCATCTTTGCCGCTCAAAGATGGCACCTTCATTTATAAAAAGTAAACCATTAATGTTCTTTCCCAATACCCAAAGAGTTAAAATTACTTCTGACATTATATGAAAATAGATCACCTGTGTGGTTGCTCCAGAATGGATCCCAGAGTCACCCATGTAGGTCCCCTGCTGCCACATAAGAGTTTGCTCTTTAGGATTCGCCATTGGAATATCTCCAGGGTTAGCATAACTTCCATGGGATACTAATTAAAAACATGGTGATTAACCTTTCATTCTGACAATTGAGAGAATGGAATTCCTCTCCCATGGTCAATCTGTCTAGACTAAGATTTTCGTAGTTCCCATAATCCAATGATAAAATGTTGGGAGAATATGCAAAGGAAGTTTGCCACATTTGCATGAATCAGTTTTCTAAGCTCCCCTCCTCTCAATATGAGCAGTAAATTCTTGTATTCCGACCGAGTTGCCACTACATTATGAAAATCTGCTTGCCTGTCCTGTACCCATATATGTTTTAACTTGACCTGACTATTTACACATTTTTGCTTCGATAGTTATACATTTTGTCTAACAAAAAAAATATTTTAAACTATTATTTTAGCTATAGCGCATTTAGTCATGTCATGGCCTTTTAATTTAAAATATGAAACTATTTTTTTAAATGCGATATGGTTATAGACTTAAAATGCCAGTAGCGTAATATCTCTCTTTTTTTGCCTGACTTATCTAAAAATAGAAAAATTTTCTCGCAAGTATACCTGACTTCGCTGAAAGTGGCAATCCTGTCCGATATGGGACATAATGTACAAACAGTTTGGAGGAATCAATAGATCATAGATACTTTCCTTTCTCAATCTTTAATACATGTAGTTATTTTGGCCAAAATTGATAAACATGAGTATTTAAAAATGTGTAAAATTTCAAGCAATTTTTAAGCTACAACTTCCAACATTAGAAAAAAGAAGCTGTTATGCTTACATAAAAGTAGCATACATTTGATTACAAATAATTATGGTAACTTACTCGGGCGAGGCAAAGTCTGAGGTGGAGATTGGATTTGATAACTCATGATTTCCTCAGTGAATCGTGAGACAGGTCATCTGGAAATAAACCCAGAACTTATTACCGGCAATCATTACATTCAATGCTATCAAACGAATTACTTGGAATACATCCTAGTAGTTCGTCCAAGACTTTCATATACACACCAACGGAGACTGAGAATTCACTTCAATTCACTGCCGATAAGGGCCTTCGTATGATACCGGATAGATTTTGTTTTTCTCTTAATCACTGAATTTACACTACCTTGTTAAACAACTGCAAACCCTACAAAATATACACAATATGGCAATTTAGAATTAAATTTTTGGAATAGTCAAGAATAAATAAAATTAGCAATCATATTAGGTAGAATTTGACACAGTGAGTCCAAAAACACACAATGTACAATATGGGAAAATACCAAATTTAAAACAAATATGATATGCAGCAGCAATAATAATAATAATAATAATAATATCAAACAGTATCCAACCATTAAAGCAAAAGCTAAATAACATGAGCCAAATGTCTTCAAATGTGTCTTAGTACATTTCCAAATTCAGAATGGATACTAGTGGTCATTCCTTGCTGCATACAATTTTAAAAAGTATACTGGTAGATCTCAAAACTGGTGTTATGTAAGTTTATAAAATATATCAGAACCTTTTTAATTGATTTCCACAAAATATTTGTGCACATTAATTCTTGGATGTTTGGCACCATTCTCATTAATTGAGTGTTATGTTATCTTTTATTAATGTTTGTTCTGGCTCTGCACTTATGTCGTTTGAAAATTGTACAGCGATATTTTGCTGGCAATATGCCTGCATCATCAATTAGCATTGACTTAGCAGATGTACACTTATTAAGGACATATTTTCAAATACTTTTTTATTTTGGGTAAAATTCCAAAAATATCTCTTAAAATGGACCTAATTCTGGTAAAATGTAATTTACAGGTAGGTGAAAATAATGAAGAACAGCGTTGAGACTAACATCGACAAATATATATGAAGGTGCTGGAAACTTTATTTTAGTGCATAATTAAATAGGTTAAAGATGAATAGGCCTAGCCTTTTTAATTTAAATAAAAGTGCACACTTATATATAAGTGTGATTAATTATCCAAATACTAATGGCTTGATACTCTGTAATACAAGCACGTCCTGCTTTAGCTTAACAAGTACAGGATATCTTGGAATCATTACCAAATGTGAAGCAAACTTTTAATGCAATATTAACCTAGCATGTCAAGAGCAGAAAAACACTTTTGAACAGGTACATATTGAATGCTAAACATCCTCCACAGGGCAGCTGTGCAATTAATACATGTATTAAATAAAATCTGCAAAGTGTAATCTTTGAATAATATCATGCCGAGACACAGGTGATGTCTCATTACATATGTTACAATCATAGCAAGTAACCAAAAATCCAAAGAGGTTGTGGATCCGTATACTGAAGGGGGGCCTACTGAAGCATGCACAATGGAGTGTCTTTCCTCTGTTACATATGTTTTGGAAAAAGCAATTTATGACTTCAACAACAACAAGCAAGCCAATATCTGTTCCCTCGGTTGATTTCATCAGCAGATAGAATTCATGAGTGTGTCAGTGTAGCTAACGTGTCTCATCATAGGGTGGATTTCGGGTACCAAAATTGCATTTTCACCAAATGATTGCAAGTTTTTGTAATCTCTTTGTGAAAATGCATTTTTTGTGGGGACCAGCCTGCAACACTTAACAAATATTCGCAAATAACATTAGTTTTTTTTTGCAAAACACAACTAATTCCTTTGATCTACCGACTTCAACTAGAACACTGATAAATGTTTACAAATGTTTGCATGCATTTGTTGATCTCCACGTTATTGACGCCTCCACCGAAAAATATCGAGTTTGCAAACGTTTTGTGCAATTGGTGGAACCGCACCCTCAAGAAAGCAAATTTGATAACCTGATTACCGAACATTTTCCTCGGAAAAATACACGAAGGCTTTAAAAGTAGTATTGTAAATTCAAAGTTTGCAAATGAAGCACCACACAACACATCACTCCATTGTAAAGGAATTTGCCATCTATCTATCTATCTATCTATAGCTGTGTTCCTCAACCTTTTTTGAGCTGAGCCTCGCTTAGAAATGGCAGTCTTATGTGTGATCTCCCCCCCCCCCCCCCACTTTGGTTGTTTTGGTGTGCAGGATCACAGTGCAAGGTAACAAAAAGGGTTATCCACTTTAATATGATCAACCTGTACCTAAATGCGTAGAGTACCAAATGAGATCACAGAAAAACACAAATGTGCATAATCGTTGCTCATGTATCAAACAATGGGTGTGTAATGTGTATCACAAAATATTCCATTATAGTCATGGTTCTATTTACCGGGGGAAGGGGGGGTCGACCCTCCTAGTTAGACTCGTAACCCCCCTAGTTATCTGCAGAAAAGACCCCCTAGGGGGTCGACATTTGAGCACTCTCAACCCCCCCTAAAAGTTCGTGTAGAAAGTCACTTAAATTGTTGAACTCATACTAAAAAAAATGGTAAATTAGGCACTTTTTGTGATTTTTAGCCCATTTTTGAGTAATTTTGAGTGAAAAAAAATCGCCTGCGGCCCCATTTTGAGTCAATTTTTACAATGATGTACAAAAACCTAATTTTCACCTATGGCCAAAAATTTAAGAACATTTTTTTGGTCAGCCCCTTCCTCCCCCCCCAAAAAAATGGATTTCTGGGTGCGGCATTGCCTTCAATGTCCAACCCCCCTAGTTCAAAATGCCAAAATCGAACCCTGATTATAGTTCAACAAGACACTTATCTAGTGAAGATCTTGGAACTATATAACACGGAAGACGAACTACTTGCGACAAATTGGAGGTAATTAGGTCATCAAATTTTCCCTTACTGTGAGACAGTTTATACAAATCAGTGCATGCGACCTGTCCATCCTACGTTCAATCTTGATTAATGTTGGCTTTAAAAAGCGT
Organism: Proteroiulus fuscus; assembly: GCA_034700285.1. Classification (NCBI taxonomy): domain Eukaryota; kingdom Metazoa; phylum Arthropoda; class Diplopoda; order Julida; family Blaniulidae; genus Proteroiulus; species Proteroiulus fuscus. The sequence continues at coordinate 7,610 of JAQIXP010002351.1, forward strand.
TATCAAAATTGCGAAACTGAATGTAATTAAAGTTGTGAAATGTATAAGAATTACACAGCTATAAGGTAGCATTAATCATAGGGCCAAGGCCCAAGGGTAGGTTATTGTAGCAGGTTATAAGCCTATGACTGTATAACCTTACCATAAAACAACAACAAATTAGGCCTAATTTTGAATTTTCTTCTCATCAGTTTTCTCAATCATGCGACTATTTATTACTGTTTAAAAATAACTGGACAGATAAGAATACAAAGTTACTATATAAAAACATGTAACTTACCGAAAAACTAATTATTTTATCATTAAAAAACGATAAATATTCATTGACAAATGTCAACGTTCCTTCACTTCCTTCACTCGAACGCCCTAGAATGCAAACACGAAACACTGCGCATAGGTGAAGTGAGAAGGCTAGTCACCATGGCAACCGAAGTATTGCTTTTCCTTACAATTGATATTTCTCCGATCGAAAAGTAGTTCCTTCATAGGCCCATATAGACTATATGTCTTATATATTTCTCAAATAAAAAATTTCCAATGTACTGTAATTAACCTAATTTGAATAAATATCTATTATTTCTCAATATCAAGCCAAAACTGGGCATGTTTGTGACAGTGCAACTAGAATAGTAGAATATTATATGTACGTTATGTATACGGTACCGTACCGGTAATGCACAAAAAAAGTTCACATTTCACACTATTTGTTTTAGCCTTACTTTTAGATTATTTTTTCTTATCAACATCATTAAAGTACCGGTATTCTTGAATAAATCCCAAATCAGAAACGTTTTTTAAAAATTAAAATGTCAATTTTTATTGTTATAGAAAAAAAAATATCAAACTAAAGAAGCAATTCCCAAAAACAATGATACAGTAAAAAAACTAGCAAACAAATTTTATATCAGCCTGAAAAGAAGAAATTTACTGTAAGGGATTTATACATCAGTTTTGAGGAAAAACTGCATTTATTTTTGGTGTCGTACTTGCATGATGCATTAATAACAATCGGTCTTTACAGCAAGTATGGGAAAAAAATAAAACTAAAGATTTTTGAAGGATGATAGTTATTTTTTACAATAGTAATTGCAATTTATATACACAGTCAATGTTACCCCATATTTGAGCCAGCCTTTCAATGTCGACTGACACCTTTACGATTAGCTTACCTCATAGACTTTCTTCACTGTCCATAAATGGTAATTCAACATCGATGGAACTCATGTCACCAGGCAGCTCTGGAGCATAGACTAGGGAGAACAAAACATTTTAACAGGTTAAACACGCTAGCTGATAATTGATCATAACGACCGCAGAAATTGTTACAATAATATGGAGTTTTGCACTTTCACATAAAAATTAAACGTGCGAGCTTCTGTTTGCCAATTCTCCCAGTTTATATTATTAAACCGTTCTACCTTGAACATCGTTAGTGGTAATAACTCCTTCTTCATCTTCGTTAGTATAACGTTTGTCTATTGCTTCTTTGATTTGATTATTGGCGCCTTTAGGATCCAAGTCCATGGCCCAAGAAAAGTTCATCAGAGCTAAATGAGTATTTCCTAATTTTTTATGAACCTGTAACGAGATCGTTGAAAAAGGAGCTTTTTTACAAATGAGTTGAAAAAAATAGCCAATGGACAAAAAAAACAAGCTAAAAAATCATAGGTAATATTTTATAGGATAATTTTATAGCCTGTGCCTGTAGGTGTTAAGAAGGGCTTAAATAAGTCCAGAAATTACCTTTCCTATTAAGAAGTAGACAAGTGATTCTTTTGGCACAATTTCTTTCAGTTCATCAAGTTCCTTGAGCGCGTCTAGATGCCTATCAGTAGTGAAATAGATGGACGCCCGGTGGAATTTACACAATGGATTCTTGGGGTCCAAACTAATGGCTCGATTGAATGTGTGCAGAGCCGTTTCAGTCTTTTGAAGCGCATGCAAAACCACTCCGATGTGGCACATGAGCACTGAACTTTGAGGATTGGTGGCTAACGCCTTTCTAAAATGCACTTCGGCCAGTTGAAACTTTTCCTGTTTATAATAAATCATTCCGACTCCGTACCTATTGTTACGTACAACAAGGGAGAAAAGAAGGAAATGAAAAACTGATAAGTACAGCTTAGATCTGCTTTGGTTATTTCCTTACCACGCATTATAATGTCTTGGATCAATGCGAATTGCACTACGAAAACAAGTCATCGCTTTGTCCATTTCTTCAGTTAAAACGTATTCGTGGCCGAGAAGCGTGTAGGCATATGCAAATCTAGGACTAACCTAGAAATCAAATTAAACAATCAAGCTGTTTTTTTGGCAATGTGTTCATGTAGTCCATCAAAGCAAAACTTACCTGCACGGCCCTTTGGAAATATTTTATGGCAGTATCGTGTTCTTTCTGAAGGCTAAAACAGTTCCCCGTTGCGCACCACGCCTGAAAATCAAATCGTTAGAAAGATGGCACATTTAAAATGAACTTCTGCTCTGTGATGTCAATACCTGTGGGCAATCCCGTTCGAAATCAGTGAGTTCCTGCGTGAGAGCAGACAGCACCACTTCCCGTTGAAGATGCCACAATGCCGTGCTATAATATTCCATACCTTCCATTCGATGAGCTTCTAACTGCCTAACTTCTGCAAATAGTTGAGCTGCCTAAAAATTGAACAAGTTAAAAATGATTTCAGTTTAATTTGATTTCCAAAGGAATCCTGGGTCTTGCCACAAAACATTCTTCAAAAATATTAGGTATGCAACAAAAAATGCCCATTTTATGTGCATACGGTATACCTTCTTAAAAACGCCCATCCCTAGTTTTGGCCCAGACTCCATATCTCGCCCATGAAAATTGCAAAAAATGGGAAAAAATAGCCCACCCTCCGCCCATCCTCAATGGTCTCCTACTATGAAATTTCGCCCATTCTCCAATGGCACGTTTCCTCAGAGCTTAGGTTAAAGTTTCTTTATGATGTTCTTGTATAAAAATGCATTTTTTGTGGTAAAAGTTTCTTACAATACCGGTACAGCATGTTCTTGATATAAAATTAGGGTAAAATAATGTTGTATTCTTTACATTTTAAATAAATGCCCAGCTGAATTATTTGAAATTACAAATAAACGCCCATCCCTAATTTAAGCCCACCTCTGAAGGCAAAAAAGAAAAGATCAACTGGGTCATTTCTAGATTTACGGTATTTAGAATTGGCTCTTGCCTGTTGATATTCGCCTAGTTCAAAATAGGCTCGTCCTAAGTTGCACAGAACCCAGCCGGTGTTAAAATGTTTAGTGGGTAGTGAATTAAATGCTTCGATAGCTTGACGGCAATTATACTGTGCCAGTAGAAGGTAAGCTTTGCCCATATCCTGAAGAAGTAGCATCAGTCCTTCTGGAAATGCATAAACGTATGTTTAGTCAAATGCTGAATGCCGAAGACCCAGACAAAATGAAGGATTTGGAAATTGCCCAACCTGCTGCTGCTTTCTGAACACTGAGGGAATGTTGTGCTGCACTGAGATTACTGTTTTTGCTTTCCGATGTTATCGTTTCCGGCTTGTTTATTTCGTTTAATTCATTAAAGGCTGCTTGTGAGACATTGCTTTTGGTGAGCCGTGTTTTTGCCTTCCGCGGGGGAGTTTTTGAAGACACAAAGCGGACTTTACTAGAACTTTTATTATTCTCCTGTGAAGAAAATTAAAGATATACTTTTTAACAAAAACTGACGGGAAGTCAAAAATGACCAATACCAATTCACAAAACCCAGGAATACTCGCTTTGACAGAGTTGGAACTACTAAACAGTCGAGTACTTCTTCTGACGCTTGACATCGCTGTCGGCGGAAGCCCCTGCTGAGACGTCGGTGAAATGGGAATGTTGGACTTACTGGTATTGCTAGTATTCCCTGACTGGTTAAAAACTGACTGAAATTTACTAGGGTTAAGTGTTTGATTTCGACGAACACACTGGGCCTAAATTGTGATAGAGATACACCTTTTAAATTTCTCGCTGCATGAAAATTTACCAATTCTGATACACCGTAATAACAGAACAACCTTTGCATTAGACAATTTTGCATCATTAGATTGACTTTCTATAAATACTGGAGGAGAAGGCGTTATAAAAGCTAGGCAGTTCTGTCCGGACTCCAACGGGCTCTGAAGGTCCAGTGGCAGAACACCAAAAGTGGGTGTGAGAGGGCTTATGGCAGCTAGGTCGAAGAAATTACGAATATAACGGCTCTTGTTACGAGTTAAAAACGGTTCCAATGGCGGGTTTGGAATGCAACAAGGGTCGTTCTCTGGAGTGTAACAATCGCTGAGAATATCGCTGCCACTCCCACGAATTAGTTGCGCATTGGAAAATGACTGGGATCCGATGAAGGTATGCAGAGGAGTGCTATTAACATTGCCATCCTTAATGAAAATTTAAAAACAGAGCACTACATGAATAAAATCAAATAAATAAAGATAATTGTAACTAAAGTGTCGCTGGTCAATTCATTTTACCTGATGCTCCTGCAAACTAGAAATGTTGCTTTCCGTATGAAGGGAATTGTTTACCAGATTGACTAATTGTAAGAGTGGATTCGTTCCTTGGCACGTAATAAAATTCTCTAAATGTGATACTTGAAATACTTTGGTAGGATCGGGTTTCTCACCTAGAGAACATCAATTTGCAAGGATGATTAAGACTGGATAAGCATTTAATTGATGAGCAATGCTGGTAACCGAGTCAACTCACCCGCATTAGTAAGGGCCTCAAAGGAAGACCAGAGAAAAGGGTTTAAATTAAGACTTTTCTTATAGGCGTCAGCTGCCTTAGGATAGCGTTCTGTCCGGCTACAAATATTGCCGATCAACTGTAGAGCGAAGCAAGCCACGTCACTAAATTCACTCGCAATATCGTCTAAAGCTTTCGTTTTCAGCACATTGCCTCCAGTCAGAGCCGACTCAGATTCATTTAATCTATAAACAGTTAAATGAACATTTAAATGTGATCAACGTTTTTGCACGCCCCGGTGAAATTTGGAATTTAGGGTAAGCTAAACCCAGAGTTTAGGCCTATAGTAAGGTGGTCAGAAGAAAATGGTGGTTGACAATTTTTTGGGAAAATATCCCCAAATTCTTCAAATACCACAGTTGCAAAACTAAATACCCTAAAAATATAGAGCTATAGGAATTTAGGAAATGAATCTGCAACTTCATCGTACATAATTGTATAAACAACAAGTCAAAGCAGCGGAGTAATTCAAAAAATTCGCTGAAGGGGGGAAGGGGGGAGGAAAGGGAAATGTTGCATCTATAGATAAATAGCCAATCCTGTTCTCTGTTTACCATTTTTCTGCAGTTTAAGGTAAAAATGCTTCGAGGTATTTAGTTAAACTAAAGTCAAGGCTCCACCACATCAATATGGCTTGTAATGGATCATTAAGAATGGAAAGTAAAGGTAAAACGCAGGCCATTGGGTACTTACTTATTAAGATCTATACAGCATTTTGCAAGCAGGAACTTGCACTGAGATGATTTGCATCCATTTTTAGTAAGTATCGTGTATGCCCTTCCTGGCTTCCCCGATCGATAATAGCAAGTTGCCAGTAAAAATAATGATTCATCCGAATCAACTATAATTAATAAATTTATTAAAATGTTTCAATTAATTATTCCATGATTTTGCATGAATCAACCACACGATTGTAATTGCCAGCTAACTCAAATTAGGGCCTAAGAATAAATATTGCATATTTATCATGTAATCTTGCTAACCCTTATCATTTGGAAAACTTGAAAGTAAATCTTAACAGCTTATAGATTGAACTCTTACTCTTATCAAAAAGGGGATCAGCATGAGCATAACAGAATATGGCAGCTATTCAGAGTGTACCATAGTTTGAAATGCTGTTAGCTTGTACCCAGTTATTATTTCATTTATTATTTGGTGATGAGTACAAGATTAGCAGCAATTTACAAACTCTCTTTTCGATTATTAGTTCAAGATTGTTGCTGCCACTGAAGCCACGCTCATGCGACTCAAGACTGGACCAGTACATGTTTAATTAATTGACTGATGCAATCAATATTTCATCCCATATTGGCAATACAATTTATACGAAATAAAGGGTACATTAAGTGGTGGAGTGGTCACATGGAGTGCTCCAAAACAGGCGAAAACTGTGCACCATAACCTTCTAAATGGTTTGCTCCAGTGTCACATAACATGTGAAATGTAAGATGGCAGAAAGTAACTTGTCGATTGTAAAACCATCAGCAAAGAAAAATAATTCATAAGGAATGGCTGCCATTAGACTCCCCCTTAGGTGTCCATACTTTATAATGCTGCATGATATTATTATTATCATATATCTATTAACCATTTATGCAATGTGTTTTGTTCTCACATGCAAAACACTAGATGATAAACCTTAAATTTGAAGGGTCAATCATCTACATTTCTATGATGCAGTCAGGTTGGGACAGCAGTGGGTATGGGGGGGGCCACATCTCCCAGTGGGGTCCGGGGATAGTCTTCCAGTTAGGTTGAGGGTAAAGCAATGACAGTTTTTGGGTGACCCATACTTGTGCTTAGCAGTTAAAGTTCCGTGGCTCCACCGTCATTTAATAGCGCCCTGATATTTATGTAGGACTAGTGCATAGGTTTAGGTTTATCGATTCATTCTTACCACTTACAAAACACTACAAGCCCAACCTCCCACTTAAAAAATGCAATAGAGCTTATAAATATGCCTATTTACAGCAGGATATAGTATTGTCTTTTTTAGCTTGCTAAAAACCACCAAATGATGTGAGGTTATGTTATGCACAGTCGCAGGCCTCTGCCAATCCTCCTGTAGAGGAACTAAAGGAACATTTATAAAATTCCTCATGATCTGTACAAGAATTAATATCGGAAAACCGAACCATTCTAGGTCCTCAACTACATCTAGAGTACCAAGCATAACTTCATTAACCCATTTTATAACAAATTCGGGGGAAATTCGTACATGTATCATGCTTAAACGTACCTTCAGCATACAGTCGTTCAGCTAGAAAAATCGCATCAGAGTACGAATAATGATTAAGGCAATGCCAGATGGCCGCCTAGAATAAAACAATAACGATTACTAAATCAATTTCTAGAAAAAACATGCAAAATAATTTAAAAGGAAGCGTTATTTGTCTTATGCCTACAAAATGGCATTGCTCATTTACCTGTACAGGTTCCTGCACAATCATAGCCAACTGTAAACGCACTGCAAGCCGTTAAACTGCAATCCCGAAAGTATCCTACTCACTTTAAATTATCCCAGAGTTTTAAATAAATACAAAACAATTAGCAATTGGAGCAAGTAGCTTCGTTACCATCAATGGACATAATCCGCCATTTTACTTTTATCCATTTAAAAAAGGTTCTCGCATAATCTCGTTGGAAACGTGTTCTGAAAATCGTTCCTAACTTCTACCCAGCCACTTTAATAACCAATTTATACTATTGAATTTTATCAATTCAGTTTTTTATCAACTCAAATTAGTTAAATTTTATTGCCTTGAATATTACTCAAGTCAAAATGATTGGTTGCCAGTCATGAGCATGGTCAAGGAGCATTATTCCTAGCACATTGGCCTCCTATGTTCTCGCGCGGTATTTTTAAAAATTCTCTCAAAACATGCAAATTTTCAAAACTATCCAAGGCCTCCTATATTTAATAGGCCGGCAAACTGAGCTTTTATGGTGTGCCACATTAATTCTGCCGTTGTATTCCA
>JAQIXP010002352.1:0-15340 GCA_034700285.1 Proteroiulus fuscus
ACCGTTAGTTAACATGGAGATTCCCATAGGAGCATGCATTTTTTAAAAGTGTGGACAGCCCCCTTAAAGGGAAAGTCCAATTGCGATTTGATTTGAAACCACCAATTTGGCAAACGTCGTAATTTCTCCAATTTATGAAACCTTTGCTGCAATTATTATTGGCGCAGTCATTTAACTGTGAACTATACTTAAATATCACTTATTACAAAGTGGAATTTTCCCTTTAATACTTTACCATTATCGATAACAATGTTTTCAAAATAGAGCAGACAGTTTGCTTTTCTTAATTGCAATGTAAATAATGTCTGGTCAGCTATAACCTTCGACTCAAGTTAGCTATAGGCCTATATGACCAGACAGATCCATTTTCATTAAAGGTCAATTGACCTGCAAATTCAGGACATTTAGTGCAGCTTTTTAAAGTTAACTTGCGGATAAAGGACTCATGTGACATCACACTGAATTGCTAATTTTGCTGCAAATGTGACGTCACAATTGCATTTCATTTTCATTCGGAGGATAGATCATAAAGTTCCTGAAAATATGATGTCTGCTAAACATCATGTCACCTTCAAAGAATTAAAAACTTATTTAAATCTGCTGATCAGCATCCCTCCACCAGCACCCTGACTGAAACATTTCAATTAATAAGAAAACCCCCAAGTAGATTATACCTTGCATAAAATACTGTAGGAAACTCAACTCTCTACATTACATAATCCAGTACCAGGTATAAGATAATGCTCAAGAAGAAACTGTCAACTTTCATCACATTTAAAAATCATCGAATATACTACCTGTCATGAAAAATTATTTTCCCAGGCTTAAAACCAATGAGATAAAAAGAATTCTCGAAACCCAGTAGGTGTAATGCCTAAATCGCAATTTCTATTTCAGTTATTACTTTGACCAGTAAACTTTCTTAAAGTAAAGCTGTGTATCAAAAAAATCTTTAAGATAAATATTTTGGGTCTATTGTAACCATCGCCTAATGTGCATATATGGTAAAAACCGATAAAAGATGGAATTTTCCTGTTCTTTGAGGCTGAAAACGATTTTCCGTTTTTAGATTGCAGTTTATCCGAGTGTTTCTGATGCATTTGACCGTAACTTAAATTGACCGATTGCTCATCTACGGCGCCGTATATGGACGCCAGTTTCCTGCGCATGCATGGTACTGGTAAACAACTGGGGCCTAAATTAAATTTTCCTGCCGAATAGCTTTCTATATAAATGAATATTTTTACCCTGTAAAAGCCATATATATATATATATATATATATATGGATTAAACGGATTCCATATCTATAATAGCTAAAGTGCTTAGACGTATATATATATATATATATATAGGCAGGCCTAGCGATAGCAAACATCAATTTCGGACGTGTGGAATTTTATGCACTCAAATAACCCATGCCGAGCCTATAGAATTCTCCATGGGTTCCTGACAATACTCCAAACTTAAATCGATCCTTCAATTTTATTTTACTCATTTCTTGTGCGTTGCTTCGTGAACGCAAAATATTTCTTTTATTGATAAAAACCTTTTTATTTTTAGACTAAATGCAATTTTGTTTTAAGACTTGTTTTTCTTAAACTCTATAGCCTACAGAAGAAATACATCAAAAAAATAACAAAAATTAGATAAAGGCTCGTACAAGAAATAAATATTTAAAAAGTTTGGATTTTTAAAACAGACAATAGTACCAGTGTACATGTAGTTTTTTTGATGAAATTGATTCTGCCAAAAAAATTCCCCATGCATGGGATATATTACTTCTTTCACCAGCCCTATAACTGCTTTACCTTCCCAGGAATATTATTTAACACGCCTCATACCACCCTCCCTGCAAAAAAAAAAGTCAAGCAAAAAATCAATGTTTTAGCTTAAAACTTATATTATAGCCAGAAACTTTTAGAACATTATTTAAATTATATCAGAATGTTGCAACTTTATGCTAGCCAGTAAAAATTAAAAAAAAATATATATTACGAAAACTTAAATATTTCTCTTTAATTATAAATAATCCCATTTTCAGTGTTATGTAATATTATATTGGCGACCTAATAGGTCTAAATATAACCATGCAGAAGTTCGATTATGGCTTAATTTTCTATACTAAAATGCATTGCTTGAGACAGGCATGTCAAGCATAAACATGCAGAAAATACTGACCTGCATAATGCATTTTGGGATATGATAAAAGAAGAATACACTCCTTTGACGTTTATACTTAAGACCTACTAAATATGAGTCTTTGTCAGTTGTTATAATGCACGGTCAGGGCATAAACAAGTTTTAAGAAGCCATACATAAATTTCCTTACAGTAGTTTTGAAATAAGGCAATTCATAATAGACCAAGCTGGATATAAAAGCCCCAGCTCACATTCTATTTCTCAGTTTTCTATACTAACATTAATATTCTATTAAGGGCGCTGCTCATAATATTCTCCTCATGCACACAATGTCCTTTCTACTTATTTAATAAGATTACCGAAATCATTGATTGCAAGTGCGGCGCTTTTATAGTAAGAAAATCGTGTTGTTCAATAATGAAGTCTATGACAGCGGAGCTTAACTGCAGTATGAGCAGATATATATGCGTTTCATTAACAGTATAAATCCTCAAATTAATAAGCATTAGGTCATATGTATTCCATGCATTTCTAGAAGTTTAAAAGGACATTTACTGCCTCAGCATGCTAAAGATAATGGAGTTTGGTTCAATTATTAAGTTTATAATTTACTTCAATTTTTATCTTGCAGAGACAGAAAGGAAGCTACAACAGTTAAATCTTGCCACCCACGTTCAATATGATCTGGAAGATCAAGAAAGTACCCCCATAATTACTGACAAGTCCAATGGCAGTTCGCCCAGTGGTAGTCCTAACAACTCTCCAAATAGGAATTTTGAACAAGAAAGGAATCGAATAACACAGTATTCACAAAACCGACCAAGTAGTGCAGTAAGTTCCGACTTTTTCTGCGAAGTCTTGCCATCAAGTGTGGGCAAAGCTGTTTGTACGGATATGGCAAATCAATAGATTTGTACCCTTAAACAAGTTTTGTTAATAGCTCTGTAGCAGTAAACCATTTCCTTTCTTACAGGAATCCAATGGATCCAAAGATAGTAACAGTCACATTGGGGTCACAGAGTTAATGGACAATTTAGATGCCTTTGTAATGGAACCTGCTGCTCAAGGAAGCTGTGTCAAATGCAGGATAACAAGGGATCGAAAAGGAATGGACCGGGGTCTTTATCCAACATACTTCTTGCACCTCGAAAGAGATGATGGCAAAAAGGTAAGATATTACAAACAAATATACTGGAAGTTAACAGACATATATGAGTGGTGTAGTAAACGTCATTTCCAGGTCACTCCATAAATGTGGGCTTGACCTGCAGGCCGTGTGAGTACAAGAAATGATCAAAATGTACTGAAGTGTCATTAACTACTGCACTAAATACATGATTTTTCAAATTGTTTGGTCTATCGGTTTTTTTTATTATGTACACTCATATAATAAGAATCAATTAGGAAATTTAATCCTAACGCAGTATTGCAGCATATTAAACATTATCAGCGCACTCGTATTTAAATTATTAATGAAATTTTAAAAAAAATCTGGAAAAACCATAGGATCCAATGGATCCATTGTTAAGTTTATAATTAAACATATTTGGTTTATGTAATTTTATTGCAGCGTCCAAAACCAAACTTGCATCAGTGTTTTATGACAGTATAAAATGTTGAATATCACTTTTGTTGCAGGTTTTCCTACTGGCTGGCCGGAAGCGAAAGAAAAGTGCAACATCTAATTATTTGATATCAACTGACCCAACAGACCTTTCTAGAGGAGGAGATTCTTTCATTGGAAAACTAAGGTTTCTGAAACAGTTATTTTTACACTGTACATTAGATTGAACTGAAATTAATTTATTTAATTGAAATTATATTTCAGGTCCAATATCTTAGGTACTCATTTTACAATATATGACAATGGCTCAAATCCCAAGAAGGGATCAACTGGAAACACAGACAGACTGGGGATGCGGCAAGAACTAGCAGCTGTAGTTTATGAAACAAATGTATTAGGTTTTCGTGGGCCAAGGAAGATGACAGTCATTTTACCAGGAATGACTCAAGATCATCAAAGAGCAGATTACAAACCAATATCGGTATGTCACCAATTCCACAATTGTGGATAAATAGGTAAAACATTAAAATGTTTATTATGTATTGGCAGGAACATGAAAGTCTCGTAGAACAATGGAAAAGTAGAAATATGGATAGTATAATGGAATTCCATAATAAAACTCCAGTTTGGAATGAAGGTACAAACAAGTATTATTACTTTTTGGTGCAGAAATACACATGAAAACGAAGTAAAGCATTGCTTTTCAAGCCAGAAATATGACTTTTTATGAGTTTCTTTGAATGGGAAGTATCAATTTTTAAAAAATTATTTTTATTACTAAAAATGCCAAAAATGATTTCAAATGTAAGGGACTGTTCAAGTAATTACGTAATTATTGAACTTCACAATAACTTAGTCCTTGTAATACATTTTGATAAATCATTAGTTTTCATAACATGGCACTAAAATTACCAAATTTGCTTACTTGAGTCAGTCAATATCATGAAATACACAGCAAATGTTTGAATGTCCTCTTGAAAATCATGCAAAACTTATGACTTCATGACAAAAAAGTACGACTTTTGATACATTTAAATTAATTGGCAAAATATGACCTTTCATGCCTTTATGACATGATAGTCACCATGTAAAGTAATCCAAACATTTCCAAAATTTGTATTTCAAGAGAACTTTAAACGGAATAAAAGATTTGAAAAATATTTGGCTTAGAAAACTTTTATTTAGGCGTGTTTTATAAAAGCAATTCTTAATTGAGAAGTTTTTATTTAACACTATGCTCATATGTCAAACTTTGTAAATGTTATTCTTGCAAAAACGAGTTGGAAAAAATTAAATTGCACCATCTTCCTTTCTAAAATAGATTTCTGAGTTGAATACTTTTGACAGAATTCTAAAATTGCCTATATGTGAAATTCTCTGTTATTTAGATACGCAATCCTACGTTTTAAATTTCCACGGACGTGTAACACAAGCATCAGTGAAAAACTTTCAAATCGTCCATGACAATGATGGTAAGTAATTTTTTTACGGATTGTAGCTTCTTTCCCAAGACAATTTGGAGCTAGTTTTCTATTATTTTTAACCACTTTTGTATTGCAGTTGAATACATCGTGATGCAGTTCGGCAGAGTGGCCGAAGATGTCTTTACGATGGATTTCCGGTATCCCATGTGTGCTCTGCAAGCATTTGCCATCGCACTGAGCAGTTTTGATAGCAAACTAGCCTGCGAGTGAATACCGATTTTCCACCAATGTATTCACTGATGCAGCAATTCAGATTGTTGTGATTTTACAGTGTGCCATTTAAGCGGCCAGTAGCACGTGAAAGACTATGCACATATCACATTGTTTTATTTCGTCCCACAACCAACATCGGCAAGAATTGCCACTAAAAATGTGAGTGCAAGACCACTTCTGGAGCTCATTGTATTGATATTATTAAATTAGTATTTTAATTCACATTCCCATCCAATCCCAATTACTTCCTAATTCCCTATCACATGCACACACATCCCTTTCATTATGGCATTAATCACCTGAAAGTTCAGTGATTCTTAATACCTCAAATTGTATGAAAATGAGCATGTATTTAGCATTTTATTTATATGATACACTTTCAGATTAAGTTGTTTTATGTTTTTGGACCAATAAGCACACCAAAATACACTACATAAGTATATTCCAACATAAGCTAGGCCTCATGAATCATAAATAATATCCAGTATGGTGCGATATTATAATGAAGACACATATCCCACATCTACTACCCATTTACCATTTCAAAGACCCAATGCACATTTCAAGCTTTGATGTAATTACTTTTAAAGTAATTGAATTAAAATATCAATTAATTGAAAAAAAAATCGAATAGGTCTATTAAATTAAATTACCCATCAAAGTAGTTGAAATTACTTTTTGAGTTTACTCTGGTAAAATACAAAATTGGTTTCTGTATTTTACCAAAGAAAAAACGTAAAGTAGCTAATGTCCTAAACGGCAAAATGTTTGTTAACTTTTTGTTAGATTTCAATTACCTTTTATATTGCTTTAATGTAGTTTGAAAAGTCATTTACATTACTGACAAAACGAAATTGGTTTAAAAAAGAATTACTGAACTGTTTAAACTGTAATTAGGTTTTCAATTTCCAATTACCTCATAGCTTGGTGCATTTCTTATTTATTTAACTAACGTTAGATATCCCAACAAGTGCCCCGATAGCACAACAAAGATATTATCATCTATAAATTGCTTTAAGAGGGAAGGGAAGAGATATCTGATAGTCAAAATTTTCTTTTTGGAGAAAGGGAACTGGAATTTTATGGAACTGTATTTGTATTTTTGAAAAAAAATGCTACATTTATAAATTTACCTTGACATTTCTTACATTTAATACTTATTCAGGGGGGAGAGATTGGGAAGGAATGCTCCCTCGTCTCCCGTCCCTATCTCTTGCCTGTAGATGCAAATAATGATTGTTAGCAATATTTATTGACTATTAAATGCCGAGGAAAGGTTTGATAAGTTTGGAGTGAGAGCTAGCAGTACCATTCGGAATTATAACACACTTGTCAAGAAAACCATGGAAGTCGAAATAATAGTTTGTACTAAATACCAATAAACTGTGGTTTAATGCCACATTCTAACACAAGTTAAAATTTTTTCCAAATGAAAATAAAAGCTAATGCAATAGAAAAGTCATCTGTTTTGGTCAAATACCAATAAACACCCACAGCCAAAATATCAATAAAAATAAAATATTACAGAGGCTTAGTTTATAGTGGAATAAAGCATAGTAAAACATCAAAATTTCATGACAAGCAAATGTTATCAACCAGATTATTAGATCTAAGTGTTTTACTAACAGTAAATTCACCACAGATTATGAAGTGCACAATAAAACACCTACAAGTATGAAAATGATTTTACAAAAACTGGATATGAAAATTATTTTAGGGTCAATGTCTTCAACATGTAACTGTCGAATTACTTAAAACTATCGTCCTTAGCCAAATGCTTTAAAACCATTTGCTGATGACAAAAGGATCACAAAAACTTATTTTATAATTTAAATATATAAATTGTGTACTATTTCTGTTCTGTATTATTTTATATTTTGAAACAATTATATTGTTAATTATAACCATTCATTTTAATTCAGCATTTAATTGTTTGTGGTTTTATATTTTTCACCATAATTTAACCGTATTTGAGGTACCAGATTTCAGTTATAATGTGGCAGCCTAAATCTACCCTAATTAGGGTGAGAAAATTTATAAATTTATATGCCACTTTTAACAGTATTTGATTTTTAGAAATTGCCGCTCAAATGAAATTTTATAACTTCTGCAAAAAATACGTAAAATAAATTTTCCACAGAATATTACACATTTAATGCTAAGAATCAACTGCTAAGAATGCCTACTCAAACAATGAGCTTAATTATAGAGCTCTATGAAATGCTATCTACAAATTGTGTCTAACAGTTCAGACTATAGATTGTTTTTCCAAAATATCAAGAAAACATACTATTTAGGTCTATTTCAACAGTTTCATAAAAATTACAGGTAGTATTATTGTTACCAGTCCGAACACAAACTGAAGCTTATTTTCACAACCGTCCTTACTATAATGTCCATAAGATAAATAATGTTAACAACATAGTTAAACAATTTTAAAAAGTTTTTTTAGAACAAACCTTTTTATCTTTAAATAAAACAAAATAATTTTAGATAAAAATATTGAAATTGTACACTGTATATATACAGTTAATATTGGATTATACTTATGTCAAAGCCATTCTTTTTAGTGTAATGCATTTTGTACATGAATTGTCCATAAAGAAACCAACACGTGTGTTTAATTAATTGTTAATTTTTGTGTCTATATAACATACTTAGACTGCCCATTTAAATTATGTAGACAAATTTAGTAACCATTGGATAAAGGCTCGACTATAAATTAAATTGATTATACGAGTATTTTCTACGTTAGAATCTTGCCTTTATTTAAGTTTTACAAATTAATTACGTAGATTGTCTGTACAAAGAAATACACTACAAATGTGAGTGGAATTCTCATGTATTTATAAAACATTTTCACAAAGACACGAGCCTGTGATTGAAAAACTTAAAAATTGTGCAATTAAAATGTCATTTGAATGAATATGTTAATTATTATCTGACTTTTTTAAATTTAAGTTTGATAGATTTCCAAAAATCAAATATAGCACACTGCAGTTACGTATTCATTTTCTAATGAATCACAGTTAGTTTACTGAAAATGTCAACATGTTAAAATTATGCCCAAGCTTTACCTATATAAGACAACAAGATTTTTTGATAATTGTGGAAAAATTTGAGGTACAGGGACAATCGACTGATGACGTCAAAACCAACGGGGTGGGAGGGGAGTTCAAGGGAAGGTATAGGTTAAACTGGAAATTTTAATTTTTGGGAGAGTGGAGTGCAAATTCACTAGAAATTGGTAGTTATTAATATTAATGGATGGCCCCTAAGATATGTAAAAGGAATAGGTAATACTTGGACGCAATTGTGTACTTATGTTTCTCTGCAATTGTATATTTCCTTATTTATTTTAAAAAACTGAACATATTATTTGCAAATGCTTCGTTCAGAAGTATTGTCAAGATGTACAACGGCGGTTATTATTATCACTATTGTTGTAAAAATTGAAGTTGTATTTACATTGGTAAATTGAAACGAAAAAAAAAACCAATTAACAAAATTCTCAAAACCTTACTTGCTATGTTTATTAATTTTTACTTTCCAGCCAGCATAATTTGTGTTACTTGTATGTTTTTTGGAATAACAAATATTGCTTTTTCCTTGATCAGATTTTCGCCTGATAGCTATGTTTCTTCATTTTAGGTAGGCCTACTCCATCACAACTGCTGAATACCCAACTTCCAAACAAAATTGCTACTTTGTTAGGGCACTCTTAAAATTAAAGGAAAGTACTTCCCTTGACGAAAAGCATAATTTCTTTTAACTTTCCCAAGTTACATTTCCAATTTCTTAAATACATTGTGCATAGCCATATAGTTAATTATTTATTTTGTAGATTAATAATAATGTTAATTACGACCAGTTAAAATTTAAAATATTACAATCCTGGAAAATGAACTGAAATATTCGTAGCAAGTAAAAATCATATTTTCTCTGTAGAAAAGCATGCAGAGCTTCAATTTGACACTTTTAGTGAAAAGACTTAAAATAATGATTGAAATCCTTTTATTAAATTCCCCTGAATTGCTTGGCTAGTTTGGGAATTTCCCTGTCTTTCGTTGGCAAAACACTCTTGTTAGGATTTTTATCCTAACATTATCTGACTTTCTAAAATATGCTGAGCCTAAGTTAGTTAAATACATTAATTTATCCTCAATTCTAACAACATTTGACATTTACAAAAAGAAAAAAAAACCAGAGGTATAAGAGAACTAGTTACATCACTATGTAAACTTGCAGTTGATTTACTCGTTCAAAACTAGAAAGGTAAATGTTAAAATTCGTTTGAAAATGATGTTAAGACCAGTTCTTGGTACCGCCCGAAAGAGCTTCTATAGTCCGTGCGCAAGACGGAAATACGAATGTAAGAAGCTGAACCTGTAGGCAGAGGACAGGTGAGTCCCGTTGCTTACAAGGCCACGAGGTTTTCAGGTATTTAAGACGTTGTTTGCTGCTTAAAGAGGTCATTTCTTGCACAAGTATTCTTTCACTACCTGTTAACGCACCTCTACTCCTGAGTGCATCATCAGACAACACAAACCTCCACTGAACAAAAAACAGCTTTAGTTATACATTACTAATCTTAGAATATGACGAATTTACGTTTGCTACTGCTGACTGTTATGGCAGTAATATTCATCACCTGTGCAGGTAAGAACAACAATCAAAACAATTTCACCTAGCTAAGTAATAACATTTTAAAAATGCATTCTCCTGATCAAAATATTTATTCTAAAATGGGGCCCAATGCACGTGCATATTTCAGCAAAGCAAATGTAACTGGCACGTGCATTAAGTTCCATTTTGAATCAAAATTTTCGTCAGAAGAAAACACTTCAGAGGGAAAAATAATATAAAATATCGACCAACTATGGTCTACTCGAATCATTAACTAGTCAAATGTGACCATTCTATATATTAGTTCACATCCTTCATAATTCAACAATAGTCAAAATATGGAGATGGTCTTAAAATCAGTTATGATATCTGCATGCAGTTATAATGACCAGTTATTCAGTTTTCTGAATCACTATATGTACTTTATATGGACAGATTTGGAAAATCAGTTCCGGTCATACACTGTATCTGGACTATCTGGACTATAGTTTCAATTAGGTCAATTTAGACTCCATGTTTGGAAACAGGGAAACTCAATTCGATTCGGAGAAACTAAAATAAAAAATCTAAACGAAAATATATAATATAATTACTGCTTATAGTTTATTAATTTTAATTAGATGATGATTATAACACAAATGTTTGTATACTGGATAGCCATTACTTCGGATTCATTACCTCACTTTAATTATAAAGTAATAATGAACTATTATTAACAGCAATTCCAGCATGTAAGCTTGCTATTTTATTCCTTTTTATAGCTTGATTTGAATTTCCAATTAACTATAGTCAGGATTTTTACAAGTCTGAGAACCACAGTTCATCTTAAAATCCTAATAACTTATTTCTAGCAGTTATTAATAAAATGTTGCAACTAAAGTGATTTCGGAACCGATTCCAAACTGCTGTGGGCAAAGTTAAGCTAAGTAAAACCAAGCATTAGCAAGTATAAAAGTAAAAGTTTATCTGTGCAATAACCTAAATGGGTCAAGCCATAACCACTAACAAGTATGAATAACTTCTCAGAATAAAAATTAATAATTTGTTGACCCCTAGTATACTTTTTATTCTTAACAATAACAAAAAACATCACTAATTAAATTATCAGGTATATTGTATAATTATGCCATTGTAAAATCAATACCACCTGCCCAAACGAAATAGATTCTACACAAATATTTTTTTTAAAGTAAGTTGATGAATTAAGGTAGAAAACTAGCATTAATTTTCAGCAGAAAACAAAGATTCATCATAATTACTGCAGAAGCAGATCATGTTTCTATAGAACTTAAAAGAAGCAGGCATTTCAGCAGTACAAAAATGAATATTTGGTTTACTGGACTCTCCAGTTTACCCTTTGGTTAAACAGGATCATATAAAACTAGGGAAGAACCATCCTGATACGTTTTACTGTGTTACAGAATGGATGTGGAAGAGGGACCTAATTGCCCAAATGATGCAGAAAAGAGTAGAAAAAGTGTGCAATCTAACCTTTTCGAGAATTATAGAAAGAGGAAAGCAATCTTTTGGAAAAATCAAGAGCATTTACACAACTATGTCACAAATGTCACAATTAGGGTTTGCACACTTTGGTCATGGTGGCCTAAATCCAAAAATATAAGACCTTCAGTAAAGCTAAGCCAAGAGTCTCCTGTCATCATATGTATGCAGAAAGTTCTGTAGGAAATACCTCAAAATAGATTTTAATACAACTTTCTTTGTTAGTACCTGAGCATACCAGCTCTAGCATTTGCACAAACATTTTTATTTGAAAAAAAAAATATAGAAAGAAAAAAAAAACAGAGTATACAAGGAAATGAATCTTGACCTAATTCACTGCGGTTTTTTAAATAAAGTTAAATTAATTTATTCGTTTCTAGAAGGTTTCTTCCAAAATTGTTGCTTTGATAAATTACAAAATAAACGTGGATGAATGTATCAGGTTCTCCTATTTACATTCAATTAATAATTTACAATAAAATTATTTCTATTAAAAAGTTTGTTTTTTAAAATTGAAAAGACTATTTTTTTTTTCATTTATCTTCCCTTATAAATTATTATGCAAATGATTATTACACAAATGACAGGCTTTGTGACTTCATTCACATGTAAATTAAAACCTGCTTTATTTGCACTTTTTGGGCATTATAATACACCCGTTATTTCGATTTCACAGAGGAAAGTGTACTATTCTCAAGTCGATAACCTAAATACCTTCTTCGTCTACCAATAAGAAAGCATTGGAAATTTTTAATAGAAACCTCATTAAATGCATTGAAACCTATTACAGGGTGGTTTTTATTACTCAACTATTTATTTAACATTTGTTTAAAATACACTTATAATAGGCTTAGTGAATTACAATGTGTTAATTGGAACTTGGGTTACTTTTGCAAGACCTCAAACGGTTAAGAATCCAGTTAAGGCACAGCACACATTGTTTACTCTCACGTTTTTGAACTAGGCCTAGTCTGCAGTAAATATATCCATAAAAAAACCCAAATTGTAGCATTCCATGAAAGATAGACCGATTAATAGGCCAGCACACCTTAATTATCACCTAAGTGTAAATATGGGAAAGAATTTCTATCTATAAAGCAACCCATTCACAAATTAATGCAGAGTTAGTTACTTAGATCCTTGAACTGTTTCTGTTATAACTGTATAAGAAAATGTTTGGTCAAAAATAACCATGGGTTCATAATATTCCATTATGCCATTAAAGGCTGTTTCACATATCCATGTTATCTACGTAGACATAGACATAGGAGGCAAAGTTGGGTTGATCCCAACATTGCAAACTGACGTCACACGTAAATTTAGCGACATATGTACTGGACATATGTAAATAAAACATGTGAATGTGAAAGAGCCTTAAGGTAAACGAATGTGTAAGTGGGCTATATTGGCTAACCATTAGCAAAAGGTTTATATATTTGTAGGGTCATTCATAAATTCTTATTCGTTTAAGAGATGAGGATAGGGGGTCCTATATAAAAGGGAATGTGATGGCATGACATGAAAAGGAGAGGGCAATGTGACGTCCTTTTGTAATTAAAAATTTTAATTATTATATGTCATTATGTGGCCTAACTGATTTATTTTCGTGACGTGTAATTTAAAACTATTTTTTTAAAACAATTTTTAAAAAAATATTTCAAAACTTGCAATTGTGGTCATTTCAAATGCCTTTTTTAAATAAATGTAAACAAACAACATTTTGTTTATGACATTCTCTCGTTCTAGACATTCCAAACCAGGCTATGATACCCACTTTTATCAGCTCTGGTTTGAGATGGGGATTTAGCTCAGGTCATTAAATAATGAAAAGGTTAAACAATCTGATTTTAACATGCAAGAATTTGCCAGTTAGGGGAATTTCAAGGGTATAACAAGGGCTTGGCTCGGGTTAGTTAACTTTCACTGCTGCATGACAAGCACATTATTTACATTAAAAATGAAGTTTTTTGTGACCATGTGAATCACAAACACAATAATTGGGGGAAATAAACAGATTTAAATACAGAAATTATTTATAAATAAAGTATTATTTGCCTTCTTGCAAATAAATTCTGGCAAAAAAAAAAAAAAAAACACCAAAACACATATATATAACAAGTCTTGCCTGATCCAGTTATTCTGCCAATTACTGAGTTTAGTAAATTGTTGTCAAGAACTCAATATTGCATTGTTGCAAAACCAACATAAATGAGATATTAAAATATAAATTTTTGTAGTTTAAATGCGATCAGTAGGCCTACAGGTTCCAGGTTACCCGATATTATGCATGTTTGCGTGACTTCAATTATTTCTATTAGTATACCCTTGTTACTGCAGAATCAAATTTAATAATTTTATTGGCCCAAAGGATTCGACTGTCACCTACTTAATATAGGCCAATGTCTGGTAGTTTTATTATTTTTTTTTTCTAAATAATTATAGATAATATTATTTTTTTAATAATTTTTTATCAACATTTCTTGATCACAAAAAGCCAAGATTGTGGGGAAGTCAAAGTAGCTTAATGCAACTTTAAGCATATTTATATAAACAGCTTAAAAACTTATGCCAATTAGAAGTTTAAAAAATACCAGAAAATTTAAAGAAACAAAAACAATTGAACTTTGGCAATAAATGCTAGTAATTAATGTAAAATTAGTTTATTCTTGGTTTACTGACTTAAATAAGCATAAAAAAGATTCAACATTTCCTGTTCAAGCAGTTAACCTTTTGTCAAAAACTTTATAGCATAAAACTGTTTTTTCCAGCAGGTTCGGCAGCGGTAATTATAAACAAAACGTATTCATCACCATATTTTAATTACCATTTTTAAAAAAATATTTCCCAACTATGCCATTGTGGGCAAACACGTTAGACGACGGTACGAGAAAACACAAACAAACTACTAATTTCCTCTCAACAAATAAGTATTTGTCAATAGGTCTTTAAATATCAAGTTTCACTTGAAATTTTCACCCAACAAATATTTGCTAAAATCGAATTTTGGGTCATTGCCCTTTGATGACAACTTTATGGGAATAACACATATCACTTATGTAGGCCACAAAGATTCATGCACCCAAACAATTGCCATATTTACACGGTTTGCAATCAACTTAACTTATATATGTTTAATTGTGAATTTTAGCCTTTTCAAATTAAATTATAAACTATATAGGTTGTTTGCATGCATTTGCTTATTTACATTTTAACAATGATGTTTAAAATCTCAGCTGACGTAGGAGAATTCTCCTGATAGTGGGATCACCCCGCTACCATATGGCATTCATTTGCTGCCTGTAGGGAATTGAATTGAATTGAATTGAACATTTAAAGATGGACTAACAGAAAAGCACGTCCATCCGCCTAATGATAAACCCATGTGATGTCACATTTGCATCAAAACTAGCACTTCAGTGATATCACTTGAGTCCATTATCAACAAAAGGATCATAAACTTCTAAATTAAAAGTCCTAAATTCACATATCAGTTGACCTTTAACAAAGTCACTTAAGTGCAAATTAACTCAATTTTCAGTTGCTGTAATAGTATACCAAAGATTTAATAAGTAAAATAAATAGCAAGAATTTTTGATTTCTGAAATTTCTGAGGTAAATATTAGAATATAAAAGCTATCCTTAGCAGGACCACAATAGGTGACATCATAGGGAGGCCATCGTACAACATGTGTCCCATACAACCAGTGACCCTCCCTATAACCACAAGCTCTGAGATACTTTAAGGGGGCTGTCCACACTTTTAACAGCATGGGCCTATGGGGATTTCAATGTTAAATTCGTTTTCTTCAAACT
>JAQIXP010002353.1:0-15339 GCA_034700285.1 Proteroiulus fuscus
AATTGACTTAGCTAACTCAATTAATTGACTTAGCTAACTCAATTAATTGACTTAGCTAACTCAATTAATTGACTTAGCTAAGTCAATTAATTGAGTTACAAATAAAAATGCACTATGTCCCCTAATGGGCACCATAATTTCCTGAATCAAGCTGAGTAGCCTGAACTGTTTATAAGATATTTAAAAAAAAATTCTGTTGCATTCAATTAGGCAATGGAATAACCTTCCTATAAATTACAGTCTAGATTTGTTAGCAATTCAATTTAATGATGCTGTTTCAATCTCAGCTGATGTAGGAGAAATCTCCGAAATGTGGAATTACAGAAAGTGAAAATATTCCAATATAAAAAATGTCACTATAAGAAGGGCTCCTATCTTAGAATGCATTTAATAAAGTTCCTTTTGCAATTACAAAAGATGTCTGACAATGCAGATCAAAGAGCAGTGAACAGCATAATTAATGCAGTAATCTCAGCATCTCAAAATAAACGCCAGGATTTAGAGTCAATATTGCATAGAATACGGACAACATTTCGACCACGTCGTGTAATTTCAGGTACTGATCTGCAATAGAAGAATGCAACTAAAATCATTAATTTCGTTAAATAGCGCATCTGCAACAGTTCTTGAATAAATGTAAGACAATGTTTCATTATTTAATTAACAAACTCAACGACGAAGAGGGCAAAAATTCCATGAGTATTTTGAAAGGCCTGTATTTTTGATGAGAAGAGCCAATGCTGATTTCTTTCCCAGTATAACAAAGTGTAAATACTTATCCAACCAGGGACTAGGTATTATTGCAGAGGCATATGATTTAATTTACTGTCAGGGTCCAAGAGGCAACCCTTGGCCCCTCAATTGGCTACTCAATTGAAATGTTTTCTCAAAAATGTGTACATTCTTATAAGGTAAAGCAAGTATTGGGAAAGCAAAGTTGGATAGGAACTGGACTATGCAGGCTCTGGAAGACTACATTTGCAGTCTTTATCCAGGAGTACCATTAAATCTTGTGGGATTAAAGTTTGCGAAGTGTGACAAGCAGCGACGGGTGACACATTTGGATAATATTAATAGTGTTAATGACTTGCAAGAAAGGTTAAATCGAGGGACCATCTTACTTGTACCTAATAGAGATTTAACAGTCCTTTCAGTCACTTCCACAAGAGAAAATGTAAGCACCAAGCTTTTTTTCAATTTGATTTCCTGAAACTAGTGCTATTTTGCCACATCTTAACTTTATTGGGATTTAGTAATTCAAGGAAAGATAAAACCATTTTCAATTATATATCATCTCAAATAGGAAACTTTAAATCAAAGCAGGGAATCAATTTAAATGGATTCAGATGTACAGAATGATGGTGTATTAGCAGATGAATTAAGAAGTACAACTGATGGTAGATGACAAAGTCAATGTAAACTTATCTCATATTAAATTAAATATTGCAAATATTTTGAATATTAACTTCCAGGAGAACAGGCTTCTACTTATGAGAATGGCAATGTAATACGTTTTCAGCAACATGAGCTACAAGTCATAAATCTTTAAGTTATCAATTATACTAGATAGAGAAAGCCTTTGCTAGTCTAAGTACTGAGTACAATCATTGCTAAATTTAAACTGCACTCATTTTTCAGATGATATAGCTTCTAGTTTGCAGAATGCACATGTGAGCTAAGTTAACAATACAATTGAGGCAGATATTATTGTGAACAATGAAGAAATAGGTATATGCTTTTATTTTATTATTTATTATGCAGTAAAGTTTAACAGACATTACACAGCATAGAAATGTTGGAAAATCTGTGTAGGGTTATGCTATATGAGAAGTATGGAATTTTGTAGTAGATGAATTTGTAGGCAAGGATATCCACTCTTAATGCAATTTGACATGGGGATTTCACACAGTATAATGAATTACTTCAACATAAATATCTATAAATATATTTCTTAAATTTATTACAGCTTTTCCAAATCTTCCCGAAGGCTCCCAAAACTTTGATCTTCATATTTCAAGAGATGAAATCATAGAAAAACTGCTATACTTTTATTCAAATGCTGCTGCAGTATCTACTGGTCTAAATATCTCATTTGAAAATGGAAGTGGAGTGGACTTTGGTGGCTTAACTAAAGAAATGTTTACCATCTTTTGGAGCAAAATCCAAATTGAATTTTTCAAAGGTGAAGATGTAATATTACCATACTTACCATTACACAGACTTAGACGAGAAAAGCAGAAATTTCAAAACATTGGGCGTGCTCTTACACACATGGCAATCCTTACTAAAAACCTCCCCAACAATATTTCACGCATCACGAATGCATCAATTGGATGTTTGGATTGCAAAATTGAAAGCAAATCTTTAGTTGAAGATTTTTTCATGTTTATTACATTGCAAGAAAGAGTTCGTGTCATGAAGGCAATGAATACATTTTCCGATTTGACAAGTAAATAGAAAGGTAAATTGTTGAGTTTTTTATCTTAATCAGTTAAATGAAATGCCATAAGCTGAGGAGATTAAGGAGCAAATTCAAGCAATTGCCGATGATGTGTGAATTTCAAACCGAAGGAGCTTTATCTGCAGATGAACAATTGGAATTCCGATACAATATATCCTAGAATTTTGGGAGACATTTAATATAGAAAAGGCCACCCAAATTTTATGGAAACAGTGTCCGACTCCAGAAAAGGTGTCAGCCTGTCTCAAACCAGTCAAGGAAAACCTAACTAATGAGGAAGAGAACTGCCGATGATGTGTTAATTTCAAAACTGAAGGAGCTTTATCTGCAGATGAACAATGGAATTCCGATACAATAGGCTATATCCTAGAATTTTGAAAGCCATTTAATATGGAAAAGGCCACACAAATTGTATGGAAACAGTGTCCGACTCCAGAAAAGGTGTCAGCCTGTATCAAACCAGTCACGGAAGACCTAACTAATGAGGAAGAGAAAGTTCTGTATTGCAATAGGACTTGCAACAATTTCTGGTTTTAACAACAGGATCAACCAACATGCCTTTGGTAATATTGGTCTACTTCAATGTCCTTGGTGGTGAGGCAAGACGGCCAATTGCACACACATGCTCAAACACTCTTGAAATCCCAATTTGCTATGATTCTTTTCAAGAGTTTTGCAGAGAAATGAAAATATGTTCGGCATCAGAATTCTATCAATATTCACAATTATAACTCCTTAAAACTAACCTTGCATGTATTACAAGATATCTTAAATGTGAAATAAAGTTTTTCTTCCATTATATAAAAAAGTAATGTAATAGATTCTGGAGTGGCAAACTGTTAATGGTTGATAGTAATATATAGATATTCAAGTTGTTTAAAAAAATCAAGTTGGCCTGTTCATTATTTAATCCAGTCTTTTTTAATTTACTCAATTACAGCAAAAACATGGTTACAAGCAATGCAATTACCACAGTAATTTAACTAACCATTATATTCAGGCAAACCATGACTTGTGAACCTACAGTAAATCAAATGTAGACAATTTTTCTTTTAGTTTTGTGTATTTTTGCAAGGGCTCACTCTGCTCATTTAAAATTTCCTGAACTTCATCTAACATTACTTCATCCAAGTTGAGTGTAGCAGTCATAACAGGCTCATTAGCATCCTGGGCAAGTAAGGTAATTGCATTTTTGGAATTTAAGTCAGAAAATCCTTGCAGGACTCTACTGGCAATATCAGGTTGTAATTCAAACACCTCCTGTGTGCTAGTGCTGTTGCTATTGATGTTAAGTAGCATTCCATCAATCCATATCTGTTCGGTTGTCCTCATGTTCTCTGTTCTTACATGATGAAAGTTCCAAGCTCTATGAAATGTAGTCAGTCTTTTATTTATAACAGGCAGATAGACGTTTTGCAATCCAAACATGTGTATGTTATTCTCTACATCAAGATGGCCACATTCTTCAAGGTTATTCAATTTTTTATAAAATTGTGATGAAACATCTTTGTAGACATCACACCACAAACATTCAATTCGCTGGTTATGAACAGATTTTCCAGGAATGTGACTTCCTCTGTTCAGTCCTCTAATGACATTCATTAGCATGGCTACAAAAAAACTTTCATAAACATGGTCAGATCTTACTCTTGATGGAAGCAAAAACTGTGAGACGGCATTAGTAAACATCCGTATTACAACATCAGCAGTTACTGATGTTTCACATTTAATGTATGTTATTAACCGTGAGTATCCATCAATGCAGCCATGTGTTACAAATCCCCATCTGAAATACAGAAACATACAGTTAATACTAAGAAAATATGGCATCCTCGATGCTTTAGAAAATTAAAGTTAATGAAACCATGCCTTTTAAAAAGCTTAAGATGGGCATCCATATGCCATAATGAATTTGGTGCCTTTACTGTGTAGGTGCGCCTTTTAATAAATGCACTCCATCTTGTGGCAGTACCAATGGGATTGATATCAGAAAGATGAGTGTGACACAGTGACGTTGAACATATATCTCCTTTGTTCGCAGAAAACCCTGCATCATCTGCAATTAAATATTTAACAGAAAAATAGCGCAATACACATGTTTCCAACACCTATTAAAGAACTGACAATAGCATGATTAAAATACAAGCCAAGGAAATGGCTATGAAGTGCTCAGTCAAAGTTATACAACTTTAAATTAGCATATATGATGTGAAACTACACATTATGCAGGTACTTTAACTCAAACCCTACTGACCATTTCATATTTTCTATGTACCTTATTTATGATTACATAGAGGTTTAAAAAATAACCTTTGCTGAAATCTGTGCACATTATATGGTATATTGCATATTTTAATGGAAGCATACAAGGATATAAATAAAATATTTAGCTTGAATAGAAAATATGGTTATACAGCAGAAACCTTAAAGAAAATACCAAGTATACATCAAGACATTAACAATACTACTTACTTCAACTCCACTGTTTGGATACTGATTGTGTAGTTCAGTAATCACAGTCTTCAAATCTCCATCATTAATATTGGTTTACTTAGATCTTAATTTCATTTCTTTTTTGTACAAATTTCTGTACACAACAGACGTAGAGCATATAAAGTGTTTAGCCATTTGCTTAGCAGTGTAGCCCTTTCATAACAGGAATTGCAATTGGCCACGTTCAATGGACACTGATGGCCGACCTTGCCCTACATAAATCAGAAAAATTATTTTTCTGCATAACATAATTGCATTGAATGTCCAAGCTAATTTGTAGAATAGTGCTTGTAAGTAACATCAAATCAGGGTATCTTCACCTAAAATAAAAATTCTGCAATAATTTTGCAATGGATTGGCACATTGGTACTCATTTACCGGAACTTATTTTGAAGTTGTGTTAAGAGTTTTTTGTGTCCTAACATTTATTTATTAAATGTAGAGCTCTCTCACATTCTGGGATTCGGCTAGGCCCTTGAACCTAGGCTCGATTTGCGGGTCAAAATTCCTCAAATGCTAACCATATGAGAGAGCATTTTCAAACTGAGTTCTGATTAAAACTTTATAATTTTTTATTACTGAAATCACACGGGCAAACATTTATTCTGGTAACACAAAGTTTTCACAGGTAGGAATTAAAATTAAAAATAGATGAAATTTTTGGATTACATAATATACAATTTGACACTTGTCTTTGTGGCAAGCAAAAAGATTTCACAGGTTTCATTCTAGATTTAAAAGTTTTGTAAATTTTCTTTTGAATATCACCGGTATTCAAACTGATTCTAAATTTTAAAAATGCTACATAAAATCACTGGTATCAAACCATATTAAATATGAATGTGTGGCAAACATTTAGAATGCTAAAAATTTATAAAATATTCTAGGCTTTCGTAGATCAATCTGCACTGGCTTTTTTAAACATTTTCACCGGTTTTTAGAAAAAAGGAAATTTCAGATTTCTCAGGTAAGTTTTTTCCATTTTAAAACTTCTTTTCCTTTCTAAATTTTCATAATTTTCAATATCTCTCTCAATTTTTCTATTTTCTCTCTCTTCTCTTCTCCCCCTATAAATCCTAACTACAATAGGCCTAGCCAGACATTATAAATTTAATAAAATTCATTTTTCTGAACTGAAAATTCTGTTGTCATTAAGGTTCCTTCGTTCCTTTCACTATCCTTTAGGCAAGTTTAGGGCACAATACTGCATCAAAATCCTTAATGGAAAAACGTTGATGTTCCTCGTAGCAACTTTTTATTCACGAATTTCACAGTCCTTTTCATGCTTTGATTTCCAAACTTTTTTGGCATTAATTTATAACTTCTTTTCTCAATATTTCCAAAATGTTCCCAAGTCTAAAATTCCATTAGGCCACTGGCATGGGCTCGCGCAACCGAGGATTTTTTCGAACACTTCGAACACTGGCATGGGCTCTCGCCATCATGGACTTTTTTGAATACTTCACTTTTTGGCTGTGCCTGACCTTATATACTCAATAGGCATCTCCTAACTCTTTTGGCCCTTTGGCCAAAGAACTTTTTGGGGCGTCTACCAAACTCCCAGAATCCCTAGTGTGGACGCCATTTTCTTAGAATAAATTTATAGCTTTTTAATGTGTTTTTTAATTACTTTGTTTTGATTCTCGTACTTGATTAATTGCCTAATGCTAAAATATAGGAAAATTTTAAAACTGTCAAATTTGTTTATTTCGCACGTGCATGTGAATTCCGGCAATTCCACCCCCCTCCAAAACTGACTTTCGGGTGGTCAACTGACCATTGGTCAGAGTCACAAATGACCATGGCCAATCACGTCAAGTTGGAACTGTCACTCAAACTAGGGTTACACCCCTGAGGTGACTAAGGTTTTGTTTTGCGATTCTCTCGCTAGGGCAATTTTGAAAAATAAATTGAGGCAAATTCAAATTCAATTAAAATCTTCTATTACAGATATCTCAGGAACCAATCATCAGATTCAATCACCGATTGCTATGTGGGACTCAGGACGTCACAAACTATCAAGATCTGCAGGTAAGAGCAATTGATTTTACTCCTTTCATATTTTCCAAATCAACTACGTCTGATTTGAGTATAGCAGTTGTCTTGGGTGCACATCGACAGCCCAACTTATTTTCTTGATGTTTCGTAGGAATTGTTCTTGTAAAAATTCACTGCATGTCTTAATGCATCTTTGGCAGTTTAGAAATTCTGATTCTGCCAACAAAATAATTCCTGGATCAAAAATATTCCGATATCTCAAAAATTAACACTTGGATTTAATATCAAATGAGACTCTACACTCCATTTATATATTAAATTAATCAAACGGACTTTATTGGATTTTAGTCATTTTTTTTTCTAATGGATAAAATTTACACTTTTGCAATTCTGAATTTAAAATTCTGAAAATTATTCTATTCTTATTCTTTACATTTTTTAAGCCTAAAAATGAAATTTCCTTGAAATCCGACTTTATTCCGAAGTCGTCAACCATATTGGATTTCTTAAATTTTAAAGATAAACCGATGGGACCGCCTCAAATACTCTTAAAATAATTCATAGATCCTATAAAATTTTATGGAAATCCGAAAACATTTTCTGAAAAAGATGCCATCTTGGAATTCTAGTTTTTTGATATCTCAGGTAATAATCAAGTTAGGGTTATGCAATTGTTACTGGACCTTAATATAAGTATTCTACACATATAAAAAATCAGGCTTTACTTTCCCATGACAAATGTGCAATTGGCGCCAAGTTCAAAAAATTGACTCCTTAAATATGCATAATTAACTTTCGAAACCTAGCTAGTTCTTAATTTGACACTTGCCTGATACTAAATATAAATTTTTATCGAAATCAGATAACATAAGCAAAAAGTCGCCATCTTTGAATTTCTTTTTGGCTATAAATCAGTGAATTGACCTTGAAATTTACTGGGGACCTTCAAAATAATAATATACAATATCTCAAAATTTCTTGCCACATTTGCTCAACAGGGGTGCTGTTGGCGCTAAATTTTAACTACAAAATGTCACTTTTGCCATATAAACATTCACTATTCATAAAATAACATGCACAAATGGAAATCACATCACCGGCCTCGTATTTTCTTGCTACCTTAATTTCAACGTTAACAGTTGAAAGCACTTTTTTCGATTATGTGGGAATTGATAAGTTAAATAAGGAAAACATCAAACAAGTTAAAACTGCAGTCATCTGCCAAATTATCTTTTGTAATAGATAACAACTTGAGATTAGACTCACCTGATGGGTTAGATATTCTTTCAGCTGAATATGAAGTCCCATCCTGAGTTGCATTTGTCATGTTCATTACATTTTACTTACGTGCAAAAATAGCTTCCAATTCTGATATGCTTGAATTTATAATATTGAATCTATCCAAAGAAATTGAATTAGTAATCCTGAGAAGGTTGCTTTTGCATGACTGCAAAATACTATTAGGTAAATCGTAGTCCTCATTTTGAAACAAACGTTGTACAGCAATTAAATCTGATTGAATTCTCTATAGAACTAAACCCACGTTGACATGTGTAGCCATTTTTTACTGCTATTTTCTTCCAACTTTTCTGTTTACAGTGTCCTAAGCAGCATTCAGAATGGCCTCACATAGAGGCTAGCTCTAATAATCTACTTACTGGTCACTAGACAGGGCTAAAATTCGATATCACTAATTCAATTGTCGATATGACTAATTCATCTGAATTGTTGATATCGCTACTTACATTCATGATATCAACAATTAAATTAGTGATATCACTAATTTATCAGCCTTGTTGACATCGCTAGTACCATTTCCGATCACATTAATTGTATTGGTGATATCAGCAATGCTTTTTGTAATATTACTAACGGAATAATGGATATCACTAATTGTTTTGGTGATATCATTAATGGGATTGGTGATATCGTCAAATGTTGAAAATTAGTGATATAAACATTAACATTACTGATATCACCAAAACGATTAGTGATATCCATTACTCAATTAGTGATATCACAAATACCATTGCTGATATCACCAATACAATTGATGTTATTGGCATTTAAAACCACACTATCTCCCTATGTTTAGTAAAAAGTAAAATGGCACGATATACTAGATGGCGCTAATTTTCATAGTCCTTGCTACATTATTTGCCTCAATGATAAAAACCCCATACATAGCTGTTCAAAATTACTACAACTTTAAAATAAATGTTTAATGCCATTACAAATATTTAAAACAATTGTATAAATTTCAAATTTCTTCAAAACATGTTTATTTTTTTGTCAAAACAATGCACAATAGTGTTACCAACACTAAATGATGGACCAGTACTGCACACTTCTTCCAAATTGCATGGGGGTCAATCTTGCACATGTTAAGGCAAATAAAATTTAATATTCACTTGAATTGAGCCTTATTTTTGATTAACAATTGCTGAATGCTGGTCCATATTAGATTTTTATAAGTAATAATTCAATGGCTTAATTCAGAAGTCGTGAATACGCCAATTTGTCAAAAATTCTGAATTAAACCATCGAATTGTTCAATTGGACAGCAACTTTGCATATTTTCTATAGTGCCTACTATTTCTCCCCGAAAAAACATTACTCTGTTTGCAGTGTTGTTGCATGCGCAGTGTTACATAGTAGTGTAAAATCATGGCAGCAACATCAGCACAGTGAATAGAACATGGTAAATTTAAGCATTCTTTTCTTTCTAATACATAATCAATAGTGGCACTGTATACATCACTAGAACCTGCATTATCTGAAAAATACTTTTCTGCAACTGAAATCAGGTGAAATATAAATCTGCTTGGATGTACCAGTTGCTTTCTTGTTTTAAGATTTGTGAGACTGGCTTCAGGTACACTGCAGAAAGCATTTGGATTAACAATGGCTTGAGAACAAGTTTGACATCCTTTGGAAAAAAGCATAATTTTTTCAACAAATCCTGCAACATAATAAACAATGCAATCAACAGTTTCTGCTCTGTTATAATCATGTGTAGGGTCGAATAAATCGTCACATTCAACATCCGTGTCCTGTGTAAAGTAATCTAATTTTGAAGTAAGATCGTCTAAGCAGGAGCTTTTCTTTGCTTTTTAAAAATGCTTCTAAAATCATCCATGGAGGATGCAGACCATGATAGTTCTTCAGAGATAAAGCCATTGCCAAAGTTTGGTGGCTTGACAATGGCATAAATGGAGAGCATTTTATACAGTTGAAGAAAGTTAGGAACTGCTGGGTGATCATTTTGACAGCCAGCCTGGTGTATTATACCAAAAAATTGCTGCAAATTAAAGTATATGGATTATAATTTCTGGTGAATTTACAGATTTTCATTTACTAATGAGAGTATGCCTAATTGAAAGGTTAACATTATTATTACCTCAATTCTATCTTGGTTAAATTTGGCAGTTAACACATATTTGAAGCCACACTCTTTTAATAATTGCTTAGTCAAATCCAATGTAGATTTTAGGGTTATACGCAGACCATGGCAAGTACTTGCTGTGAGAAAGTGTGCAGGACCAACTGTCTTATTCTTTTTCTCCCTTTCCCAAGAATCTAGCCATACTAGCAAATTCTGCAAAACCTGCAAACAAAAATTTATTTAAATAAAGCAATCATTTAGGAAGCAAAAAAGTATTTCAATAACCATCTAGGATAATACCTGCAAGTCAGGTGAATTTTCTCGAATTCCCTTAGCTGAAAATCTGCAATTGAGTGCATCAAACATATTGTTCATTATACGTGTGAATTCAACAGTACCATCAACATCTGTCAATCCAGGCATATGACGACTTTTCATATACACAAGTCCATCTGCAACAGAATTGCTGAATACCTGAAAAAGTACAAATGTACTAATATTGACTTTGTTTTTAAACAAGTTATGAATTTAGGCTAATTAGGAAGGCTAAAGTATGCATATGCATGCAGGTACTGTCTAAAATGTTGTGACATCTTTCCAGTCACAGCATACATATTTTGCATATTAATCTCCACATTAATACAATTCTTACCTGAGTTGCTAGTTTAACCTTAATTTTTTCAAGATTTGTTGGGCCCAAATGACTTGGTGTAAGCTTTGGACATATATGAAGCTGGCCACTATTTCAAAGATCATACTCATAGAGTTTTTCATAATGGGACCAGGAGACTGACTGACCTGCAAACTAAATTTATACCGGTTATTCCATAAAGTTTTAATACTGACACTGAGCAAGAGAATGGCATAAAAATCTCACTGTTGGCAATCACAAGTAAATGGATATTTATGCCATTCTTGTGCTCATTTTCAGTATAGCTTGCTTTTATAAATGGAAAATTATAAGAAGATCCATAACATATCATTACCTCTAGTGTGTGCATTTCAAATAAGCGGTTTCTGATACATTTTATCAAATGTGAAGCATTAGAAAATACATATATACGTCTTTCATCTGAAGATGGATGGGTGAAGTACTTTTGTGGATTATCTATATTCCGACTAACTGAGACTGCTTTCCAAATACCATGATTACTGGATGCCCCATCACTCAATTTCTTCCACAATAGCACCACATTCTTCAAGATTTGTAATTGCCTTCAGTAAGAGAGAGGTTAAAATTACAGACTTAGTGGCACCTTTTGAAGCAAATGCTGCAATTGGTTGAACCCATGCCACTGCTAGAGGTTGAAACATAAAAACTAGTCCATGATCTGCTAACTTTTCTTTAGAAACTTCTCCATGCCCGTAATCTTCAAATCCAATGTAGGTCATTGTTTTGGAATTAATGGATTTGCTTTCTCTCACTTGGATTTCATCAAAAAGCAAAATGCCATGCTTTTCAAATTTGGGTAAAGATGTCAACTTTTTCTTAAATGCTTCTAAACATGTTTTATCGAAACAAAAGTTAGTTTTCCCCATAGACAAATAACGGCGTATCGTTTCTGGGCTCGAAAGTGGCAGTATTTCTTGGTTACGTAGCAATTTGTGTGTTGCAGAACTTTTGATATGCAAAATTAAGCATAGTAGCAGCCACTCCCCACTGTAACGTCGCCCTTTGGTGCTGATGTGTTTTCCCACAGACAGGCACTCACGAATAAGTAGCTTCTGATTTTCATGAAGATGCACTTTCCCAATATGTGATTCAACAGATTCAGCACTCACATTTGACAACGTTGCTTGCAGCTGATGTACCGATTCCATAATCTTTTGCTTTCTATTAAGTAGATACAAATCTGCCTTACTTTTTAAGTATAATGCTTTTTGCAAGGCCTTTACTTTTTGCACGTTTTGTTGGTGATACTGGGATAATAAGATGGGAATGCAGTTTACTGTTACCCTTTAGTTTTTCTCGATATTGTTGCCGACATTGCGTAGAAATAATTGATTTGCAAAACTTGCACTAGTTTATTTGACCAAATTGGCAAAATTAATAGGCATCTTAAATGCCGCAGACAACTTGTATCATCGATGTATGTTGTTTGAAGTTTTCGAAGTTTACTGTGTTGCTCTCCATTACAAACTATTACACTGTGTAAATTAAGAAGAAGTTTTTGGGTATTATTGATACTAAAATCTTCTTTACCTTGGTCACTGATATCAAGAAGTGAAATCTCCTTTTTCAAAATGTAGGCCTTTATCACAAATCTGTCATCAAGAGGGTTTTCATTTACGTAGGAGATGGTAAGTTGCTTCAGTATTGTCAAACATGGAGCATTGTTATTTACCTCGATGACTTCCACAAAGGAGATTGTTTACTTTCATCAACATTACTGACCACGACTCTTGTCCATTTGTGGTTTGGTAAGGTTATGGCTTGATCATTTTCCTTTAATGCTTGCCAAGTGGTAGCTGCTACATTTAAAGTTAAACACTTGTCTTGTTTAATGTCTGTTTCAGTATTAATGCTGCATTCCATTGTGCTGCTCACAGTAACTGTACTGGTACATCGTTTTTTGGGTAAAGCAGTAGGGTGACAAGTGTCATGTGCTGGTCTTTTTCTTGATTTCAATGGAAGTTTTGAAAGGTATGCTGGACAACCGAGAAATACTTTTAGCACTGGTGTTGGCAATAACCTTAGAGCTTGCTTTGGCACATTTAGCAAAATTTCATTTTTATATTCTGCATAGTAACTGCTGCTGGCAAAGGCTTCTGGGGCAAAGTGTTTGGCACATACATGGTCGTTTACTGTTAATACCCGATCAGAACTTGGAATTGCCTTTTGCCACTTATTAAGCGAGGCCTTTTTAACTTTGAAAATAGAGACCTTTTCTTTGCAGATGGAATAACCAGAATTGCAGTATGGGACCCAGCAATGGTATCCCATTATAATTAAAATCTGAAAGGAAATGTTAGTTTCAGTTAACACTGTGTCAAGCTTATATATAATTAATTTTTATTGGTGTGTTTGATTTAATCTTTGAGCAAATATATCCTGCCTTACCCTGTCATTGTTAGGTCTAGTAGTAGACCTAGCAATGACAGGGTAACAAAAGTATTTAACATATGCACATTGATAATGTTGTTATACTTAAGTGTATTATTTCATTACAATTACCAAAGTATATATGTAAATACATTTCCCCCATTATTTAATTGATAGTAATTGAAGGCAATTAAGTGAAAAATTGGAGTAGCCACATGCTAAATTACATCCAATAGGCCTACATTGTATATGCAGATTGTGGGATCGTGCTTCTCACTTAAATGAAATATTGCTTTTATAGAAATAGATTTATGTACAAGACTCACCAATAATTTGCATAGAAGCATTTTGTGGCTTATTTTAAGTCATCTTTGATGTTTATAAAGTGGCAAGAGTGGACTCCTAAGCTAGCAATCTAGCAATTTTTATTCAGTTCTAAATAGAGCATAGGATTATGATTTACAGCGACATCTAGTGGAAAGAATAAGCAACAATGAACAATGTGGAAAATTTTTTTTCCCACAGCAGACTAGGGAGATTTGTCACCTGCGTGTAGCAATAAGTATATTCTTACAATGTGGGATATTCGTCCAAATTGAGGCACACTTCCAACACAGGTGGATCCACTGTAACTGGAGGATCCATTAGAGAAACAGAACTCACTGCTGGAAGCAGAGGGGAGAGAGAAACGTCATAAACCAACACTGCACCACCATCTTTGTTGTAGGAAGAAACGAATGCATCACCACTAGATGGTGCCACCTCCAGATGAAATGGTACAGTGGAATTTACTGGCTCCACGGTATCTGCAACCACAAAAAGCACTGCGTTCTGTGTAATGCAAGTCGCCAAAATGCTGGAAAGCCATTGGCAGAGTTTCTCAAAAGTAATGAATTGCTGGTCCACGGCGGCCAAGGCCGCTACAATAGTAAGGAGGCACAGAAAGGTATTCCAATCCCACTCACAATGTCAGTGATCTCGAGAGGAGTCATGCTGACAACCAAAAAACACCTGTAAGATTTTGAAAAATTAATGCATTGAAAGGAATATGCAAAGAGGCATACATACAAAGGAATACATGAATCAAAATAAAGCGAGAATACATATGTAAGCCTACCTCATCTAGCATTCAAACATTCCATTTAAAAATAATTTGGCATTAGGAATAAGTTGATACGATGAAAAGAAATGTAAGAATGTCTAAGCTCTGGAGAAATT
Source organism: Proteroiulus fuscus (assembly GCA_034700285.1). Classification (NCBI taxonomy): domain Eukaryota; kingdom Metazoa; phylum Arthropoda; class Diplopoda; order Julida; family Blaniulidae; genus Proteroiulus; species Proteroiulus fuscus. The sequence continues at coordinate 14,599 of JAQIXP010002353.1, forward strand.
GAGTCAAGAATGACTCAAAATCCCAAGCCAGATTAGAAGAAAGAGGGTAAGGATGGGCATTGGTATCTGAAGGATTATATATTTGTCATAAAATCATTGCCACATGTGTGAATATATATAATGCTGTTGTAAGAATAGGTCAAAGGGTAAATAACGAGATAGACCCTTTGTTCTGGTCAAGCCTAGCAGGTCACTTACCATTTTTAAGAAATAAGCCATTGCAGGCCTAACCAGAAATATCCGTCCATGTATGTGAAATTCCCAGAAATTGAAATGAAATTCGAAAATTTGAAAATTAGTATAAGTGGCAAAAAAAGCTTAGCTAAAATAGGGTACTTGCATGTACTTTTTTATAATTTTAAAGGATTCTACATACCAAAATCAGTATAAATATGAAATTTGGCATTCGTAGGACCAGCTAGTAGCTGGCATTTATCCCCACCTTCTAAAACACACTCTTATGTGTTGTAATGTCACATGATTGTAGTCCTGGCATTTTCATACTTTAAAAAAATGAAAGTTCATGATTTCTATACTTTTTATAACATGCACCCAGCAAAAAAAGTCTTCAGAAAATTCGAATTTTCTGCAGTCCACCTGCAGTTTTACTGCAGAACTGCACAAAATTTGCATTTTAGAAAACTGCAATTTTTTTGCATTTTTTAACTTGCAAAATAATTGCAAAAAAACTGCACAAAAATTGCAGATATTTTGCAATCTTGAATTACAGTTTTTTTGCAG
>JAQIXP010002354.1:0-15334 GCA_034700285.1 Proteroiulus fuscus
CAATACTATACTTTTTATTTTGTTTCATTAAATGACGACATATTATAGCATTGCATTAAATTTGGGGGAATGCAATTTTTCATCACTATTAAATCGTTTTGTAAAAAGTTTTTTTTTCTGAAGGAAGGGGGAGTGGGGGGGGGAGAGTTCTTTTATCCTTTAACTTTCAACTCCTAAATTTGGAAAGGGAAAAAATTTCCACTTCAGCTTGATATTTTACATAAATCATAATATTAAATTAAAGTAGGTTACTTATCAAGTTGGTTTGCATATCATTATAAAAGCAAGCAACAGTGGCATTCTGAAGACAGGCAAAACTGAATGCATAAAATATGTTATGCAAAAAATCTAAACAATGCAAATGAGCCTTTTTAAAATGCATAAAATATTAACCAGGTTTTCTTGATGTATTTTGCACAAAAAAAATATCACTCATGCAAGAATCTGAATTCAAAATAGCTTTCGCTTTCACATTTCCTACTTGGCAGCTTAGAGCCGAGGCACTCCATGAAATATAGCCCCATGCCAGCATAAATTAAAATTTGAAACATACACCCTATAGCTAAATCCTAAATCGATATTTCTTATAAAATCCCATCAAATCCTGCGTCATAAATTAAGAAATGTATGCGCGATGCCAACGTTCACCAATGATAAATTCAAGCTAGAAACAAAAATTACAAATGTTAAAATTGTAAAAGCAAATGCACTTTAGTGAAAACAACAGTTTTCTGAAATATAAAAGGTCACGAAGGCCTCTCTCTGGGCTACTCCTAAATCAAACAGGAGTTGAGGAATTTTGCACATTTTTGGACATTATTGTTTCGTGCAGCTACATTTTCTCAGACACCATCTTAGACTATAGCTAAGATTAATGGTTAAGTCAGAGTTTGTTACAGTGTATGACTTTTTCCCATTTTGATATTCAAGTGTGGTAGCGTGTCACAATATTAATCACGTTTGAGAATGATTAAAGCAAAGGTTTGCAGTTGCGCAATGAGTTCAAACCTACGCATGCATGAAGATGGTCCTTTACTATTTCACCGAAAATATAGTAAATAGTCTAGAGAGAAAGAGAAAAGTATTATATTACCCGTATGAAAGCGCATACATAACAGGCAACTAGTTGTTAGGCAGCATACAAAAGTTGTATTATATCTGCCCACATGCATTCAGTATAAGTGCTTTAGGACTTATACTGGCAAATATCTACAAAAATGGAGAACTGAATTAAGGAAAATAAAGTAATCACGTTCAGCTCAAAGTCATTATCCAGAAAAAGTAAAATATACTGGATTACAGTGCTGTGAATAAGATAATCTTTGATAAACTTCATTTTCTTGCATGCAAGATTGCATCTGTTATAACTCACTCTTATATAGAGACGGTAATTTACACAACTCGATCATCAAAAAAGTTTGCACATATTTGCAAAATGTTGCTAAAATAAAAGATATCGATTTTTGACTAATTAAATGCTCCTGAATGCTAAAGGATAAATGATTCACTGTGGCATATAAAATTGTAGGTTAGGATTCGTCCGCTACTGAGATCCTAATACCCTGTATACCCAAGAGATTCATGCTATGAATCTGGGTTAGTGTAATAGTGCGTGTATTTAACGTGCTTAGTATATATATACGTTTGTCTGAATCTCGATTCATGTAGATTTCAACTCGATTCACTGACCGTGTTCCCACAACTCGATTCGTAGATGAATCGAGATTTTAATATGACGTCATTGCACTGTTACTAGGTTACTTTGTATAAAATTCCTAGAACTCCCTAAAAATGGCAGTGTTAGTGTTACTAAGTTACATTGTTGAAAACCTCTAAAATTCCCTATAGAAAAGGTGCCATTTCGTGGAATTTATTTTTAAAACAGCCCACACTGCAATTACCCAGAGTGCAATGCATGAATCTATATTAGTAAACAGTGTGTGTGCAGCTGAAAATTATTTCCCCTTTCACAAATAGATTCATGAATCTAGATTGGTATGCATCTATATTCGTGCTCTATAGTTTGTATAGAGTATTACTGGCTTTCTGTAGGTTAGGATTTTGACGAATCCTAACCCACAATTTTTCATGCCACCAAGGACTAATGAAAGTCCCTACTGATGGCAACTGCACTCTAAAAAGTGACATGTCTAATAAGACACAAAAAGGATGAATATAAGGCGTTATAACAGACTATTTCTGACCCATCTTGCAACTTTTAAGTTGCAAGATGTGACTAAAAAAAATTTTTTAGTCGCAAGAATGTGACTTAAAATAGGGGTCAGAAAAAGTCATGTCTTTAAGACACCTACTTTTTACAGTGTGCAAACGATAAAAATAAACCTGACGCTAGATGGTGAGCCAAGGTCAAAAATAAGGAAACAGCTCATAAGACAAGTCTGTTAATAATTTGCCGAATTTATATTTTATAATATGGGGAAAATGTAGTTGTAGGTATAGACCTTAAATTAAGAATGTCATTTTTCTTATTAATTATTTAAGATTAAAGTTACTTGTTTATTGATTTGAATATTCTCTAAAAACAGACGTTATGTCCAAACCAAACCATCAAACTAACCAAACAACCAATGGACACGTACCCCTGGGCTGGTCATGCACACAGACGCCAAATATGCAATCCAAATTAAGATTTCTCTGTTTATTATTAATATCACCAACGAAAGTGTCAAATCCCATAATAATAAGTCCTAAAAATGAGAAACGATTGAATATACCAATCAATCCGAATTGTCAATTTCATTTAAAAATTAGGTCTACATTTTTATATAAAATGGAAGCATAAAAATTTATAAAAGCTGCGTGTCATAATATATGAAGTACTCCTAAAGTATGATAACAATCCAATTTTATTTTTATTTTACAACTACGTCGATTAAATGTAAGACATTTACGATTTCTTCTTCAATTTATGATAGCAGTTACATTTTACTGCTGTAATGAAAAGTAAAACCTATAAGAGCGATTCATAAAAATTATGAATTTTATGGGTACATGAAACTGCATATAATATGAATCAATTAAATTTAAGCGGACAATCGTTACATTGACGTCAATGGTATAGACAGTTTCAAAGCCAAAACATAGTGCACTTTCGGAACTTACAATTATAGTTTCTAATATTAAGCCTAAAGTTTAGATCATATGAGCTCGTATTAAACACAAAAGCTCGGTATTGTCATTTATTAAACCTTGCCAACTCAATTCTCAAAAGCAGTTCTATTCAAACTTTCATGTACTTCATTTTAAAAATCTCATTAATTTTTCTTTAAAAAATAATACCTGCATGAATCAAGATTTCTATGGTTAGGCCTGCCTTATTTCAATGAAAATACTCCCTATATTACTTTATCAAATAACCCCTAAAAACGAGGCAAGCCCTTTCAATATAAGTGCACAAAATTTTCCGCACAATTTAAGTCCAATTTTCACCAGAATAGATTTACTTATGCATGCTCGAGTCATCTGTACATTTTTCTTTTCAATATTTTAGGCTTCTAATGTACCTAATAGGGAAGCAGGTTGAATTATTTAAGAGCAGTATATAATTAATTACACAAATTAAGCCTATAGACTGTTTAATATCATTAGCAAAAAGCAATTAAGTAAAATTTATATCCTCACAGATAATAATTGATTTTGACACTATATTCAAGATCCTTAAAAACTTCTTCTAAATTATGAACAGTACCCTAGTCCAATGTTTTCTTGACGTGTGTAATTAATCAAGTCTCCAGAAACAAAAGAAGTTATGCTGTTATTTTTTTCAACTTTTGCAATGATAGAATGTTACAAATTTAGATTAGGGTTATCTACATTAAAAAATGAAGACAATTTTTGCTATAATTAAAATACAATCGCAAAACTAAAATCAGATTAACTATACACTAACCAGTTACACATACAAACAAAACAATCATGCACTCAAAATTGCCAAAATTGAATTCAGTAAAGCAACAGTTACACAATACTACTAAAGTCGGTTCCAATAAATTTTGGTATTGGGCCCGGAACTTAGCGTCAATTTTATTTTCATCGTTTGTAGCAGGGGCGGATACAGGGGGGGGGCGATGGGGGCGATTGCCCCCCCCCTTAGCCAACAAATTTTGCTGTCCAGTATAGGCAGAGAAAATGGCCGTCTCCTTCTGTAATATGCAATTGCCCCCCCCCCATCATCCTTAGCAAAATCCTGTATCCGCCCCTGTAAAGGCGATGCATAAAATGATGTCACAGGAGGAGGATGTAAAAAAGAGTTGTTTGACTCTGTGTCTCTGTGACTAGGGAGGAGCCAAGATTTTTGTATGGGTTGGGGGGGGGGTGGTTAGCCCTGGCTTTAATTTCTCACTATTTTAACTGAATTTTGGTAAAAACAATGTTGGTATGGTCCCATTACTAAGACTATGATGTGAAAATATCATTTTTTAAATAATCTTTCAATATATTTCTGGTGGAATCATCTTGCTATTCTGAAAATTAAATTAAGAAAATTTTGTTAGCTCATTCACACTTATTCTTTACTCCTTTGTGAGAAATGTTTGGCAGAGCTCTTTAACTCATCGCCTGCCCCCCACCCCTCAACTATAAGGTCTGATGTGATTTATGGATCCTGTGCTTATGACAATGTAATTTCAATTGACTTACCTGTACGATTTGGAGCCTGTTTTATGAAGCGAGAGTAATGCTACTTCTTGTGTAGTTTGTGCATTGAATGATGCCTTTGAGGCATTTTTTTTTCTGCCATTACCTTGGATTATTTTGCACCTTACCTTGTTCAATGCTAGGCACCATCTTGTGTAAAAAAAGAATCTAGACAAAATTTTGCTGATCTCACATTACTTTGCTGTTTTTCCTGTTTTCTTAAGGTGAACTACTTTTAGGTTGGTTGGTTGAGTGAATTTTACTGTCTAGTTTTCTAAACGTTAAATGCCACAGTTAACAACTACTGCTGTGCACAAATGCGCTGATCAGTACATTTTTAGTGTATACATTTTCCTGTCTTGTCAAAATAATGTCCAAATTGTTCTTACAGCTTCTCAGTACCGTTTGATTCTAATTCTTGAGAAAGAGTTTTGACTTATAGGTTCTTATCCTTCAAATTAAAACAGAATTCATTACCATACTCGTTTCTTTAAAATTTCTGGATCTTTTCGTTCTGATCATTTGGGTAGTCGAGCTTGCCAGATCTTTTCATTTTAAGGTAACAACAATGCAATAAAACTGCTATTGTAAACATGAGGATCAAGTAACTAACAAGGAGCTGCTGAATGGATCTCGTATTAGTTTTGGGTGGTATAGCATAATATAAAAAAAAATGCAGGGAGTCGGGGAGGGGGGGGAAAGGGCGTAATGGGCGTAAATAAGGTGTCCAAAACAATGGGGGCGAAAAGCGTCCGAGAAACATTGCATGAGTTTCATAAAGCAATACTTGCAAGAAAATAAGGGTTGCACCGTGCTTCCTACACCTATGGGGTGGGGGTGGGGGGGGGGAAGAATAGCTCGGTAAAAGCTAAAATATTTAAATTTTGATCCTGACACTGGGTGCCGGTGCTGTATTCTTGTTCTGGTAGCCCTCCCCCGGTTACTTAACTGGTTTTGAATGTTACAGCACAGCATGGCACAACTATAGTTTTTCTGGTATTCTGACTCAACTCCATCTTGTCAGTTGATAATTGTTAGTTAATTTATAAGCCGGTTCTGGCTGTGACTTTCAGTTATCCGCAAATTAAAATAATTTCCGAATGATTTGACAGAAATTTTGCTGACTCTGCAGAGCTTTCTTGCACAGTCTGCATGTGATGTGCTACAAATAATGTGCTTGTAAAAGGGTGTACGCACTTGGCTTAGCTGTCACAGTACCTGTACGTTTTATTGCCTATTATTATTATGATTGCATTATAATAGGCCATATCGCAAACTGACGTCATTTAACAGACTGTGGACAAATGAAAATTAAATTCCACTGCTAGGGTGAATGGAGAAGCCATTGAAAACTTGAGAATTTGTGGTGCGGAGGAAGCGGCACAACTTGCAAAGTCAGCATTATTATTGTTATTACAATATCTTATTATTATTCAAGGCATTATAGTGATAACTATTGCATGCGTGTAGTGAATGTCGCCATTGCAATGTTTGCAACTTCTGTTCGTGCGTGTGGGATGGGCTGTTTTATTTTCCTAGGAAAACAACTGAAATCATTGAATTGCGAAACCAGTTGTTGTATTTTTGTTATTTCGTTATGGTCCAATTGTGTCTACCATGTTGTCTGCCTGTTTTTCCCCCATTGCTATTATTCTTTTGTAGACAGTACACTGTTTTTTAGGGCTTTTTAATAATAAACTTTTAATTGCCTGTTCAACATGCACAGCACTGAACATGCAGTATATGAGCTGTCTCTGCAGCGAAACCACTTTGTTGTTGGTTGAATGAAATTTTTTTTAGCTTTTTTTTAATGATGTCTTTGGAAGCATTTACCTCTAATCAGAAAGTCCATTGCTCAATTTAGATTTGCTTTATATAAAATCTGCCATGAAGGGCATTGAAATATTGTTGCCACGAGGACATGTGACGTCATAGGGAGGGCCACCTGATTGTCTTGTATGCACGAAGTACCAGATATTAGCTTTTTCACCATGATTTGATATATTGAACCCTGCATGTTTAATCCAGAAGTAATGAGAGTTTTAGGCCTACTTCTCATTTGAGAGTTTACTTTTAAGGTTTATTAAAATTAATCTAAACATGGATTGAGTTTCCATAAGTGGTCTTCATTCGTGTTCTTCAATAAGCAATTTTTAAAGTTTTTAAAAATAGTTAAAGAATATTTTTTGAAATTTCGTAAGTTGCGCAGACACTGAAGTTTAAATGACAAAATACTGGAAGATGTCTATTATTTTACTACAATCAGTGGAGATATCCAGCCAGGGTTTAAATTTAAACCTCGGTTTAAGTCTAGGACTAGTAAAAAAAACCTATAGACAAAGTTGAATTTTAGCACATAAACCAAGGTTTAAATTTAAATCCTCAATGGATCTCCCCACTGTTAGTATTTCTCTTATATTAGGGTGGATAGTATATGGATAGTGGATGTACAGTACATAAACAAAGTGATGCCTGTAAAAAAACTTTTTTTATATTAAATTCCTGATTGCAAAAATTGCACAGAATTTTATTTTTCATAGCAATTAATTTCTATTTAGAAATCCGAGGATGTACATTTTGTTTCGCACTTTCTAGATTGAAAACTTTATGGATTTTATTATCTGATATATAAATTTTGAATGTTTTAATTGCATTACAATGATGGTATGAAAATTGTTACACAACACTTCATTTTCATTACTTGTCTGTCCAAGGGACTATTATCTGGCAGCATTAACGTCATATGGCATTACTACCATTGAATTGGCACTGTCAGTAAGAACGCCTATAGAAAAACCTTATCTTGTAAATAAATAAACAGAAGTGGCGGCCAGTACATTGTACTTTAACCTTGAATGGCCCGATATTCTTTAACCTCAAGATTATATAAACAGGCAATTCCGGAAATGATTTTCTGTGCTAAGGTGGTTTCTTTGAAAAACATTATCTATAATATAATCTATATATATATAATATAATATATTATCTTCTAATATTGTAAACTTCAACCTCGGTACTCACTACAATGGGTAAATGCATTTTTTATTTCTTTCAACATTGAAAGTGCCATTTCAGTTTTCTTGAAAAATTATTCTGCAACATGCAATGTCCAATTACTTTTCTCATGGCGACGCACCTTAATTCGATGATTGAATAATTAGCCTCTGCTTAATTAATATTTGACGTGGGAAAATGTGTGTCTGAAAGCTGAAATTTTCATTGGTTATCCTTGAATAGGAATGGCACGCAAGGTTATTTGAAGGTGACTTTTTTGCTCATACATTCATTAAGCTGGTAAAATAAAAAAAAAACAGATTATCGATAAGACAATAGGGTAAGATTTGATATTTGTTGGACATGTAATTAAGTTCTAAGAATACATTTTTATGGAATTTATCATCAGGCCTATCTGGTTTTAATGCTTTTTAATGACTGGAAAATGTGTAGACACTCATCTAACCTTGCAGATCGAATTAATTTGCAAAAATAAAAGACTGTTTTAGCAATAAAAATTAGGCACTCGCCTTCAAAAATGTAGCATTTTCCGACAATTAAAGTCTGCATTAATTTTGGCAGTGCTACCAGAATTATAAATAAATATATTTATATGTTCATAAACACGTTACTTCAAAGTATTGACAGCCATTTTTATTTATTTATTGGGGGAACATTTTGCTGAAAATGAAGTTCCTGCTAAACGATTGCTCCTCAATTTTATTCTGAAGTGTGTCACAAAAACTCACAATAAAATTTTTTTTAAATTCTTACAATAAATTTTTTTCAATTTTGATGTTAAATGTATGAGGTTAATCGGCTACCTGCTTGCAGTAAGTGCCTGGTAAGTGCAAGCCGTTACTAGCAATAAAAAAATAAATTATACCGATTACAACTTTTGACATGTTTGTGCGAAAAAATGGCACAATATATTTTTGAGTATTATTTGTCATTTTGACGTTAGCAATTTCCCCAGACACGACAGGGAGTCTATAGAAATTCTTGGAAATTGTGTGAGTACATGGAGATTTTACTGAACGGAAAAGTTTCTTGAATTTCCTGTATTTTTTCCTCATGTATTTATGCGTAAATGCTGAATTTCCCTCCAAGAATGATATGACACTTATAAAAAGGTGTGCCCACTCGAAATTTTACAAGAAACATTTACAAAAATTACAACCTCTTAAGTCATTTTTGAAATTAAGACCTTTCTTTTGAATTTTTAATAAACTAATAAATAAAATACTAAATTGCATGCAGTGATAGCCTACTTGTATTACTGAAGGGAGAAAAAAAAAACCATTTATTAGCATTTCATACAGATGGGAGTGAAATATTGAGGTCACGAATTTGTGAATTTTTGATCACGACTCACGTGAAAGTCGGTGAAACTGTTTGACATTTTAAGAGTTGAAATAGGATTTCCATAAATAGGCTTAGCAAATACTGCTTCTGCTAGTTGCACGAAAGAGGAACCCTTTTTCTGATTTTCTGAATTGGATTTTGGCCAAAGTAGTAAAATGGCAAATGTTCATTCTGTAAAACGTAAACTTTAAAAAAAAAAAAATCGCGTGGTTGATGTGCCTAATGTTAGTACGCGTTTTTGAGTGTATATAGGGTCACATGAGATGCTTTATTTTTATAAATTTAGACAAAACGTGGGTTAAGCACAATGTGGATCTAAGATAGTTCGATGAACCACTTCTTTTTTAGTGCTTCTGGAGTCATGAGATGCTCGGATAAACGACGTTAAAGGGTTGTACAATGCATAATTTAAAACCCATTTTTGTATCGAGGAATACCAGAGTTACCTAGATATTGAAATTGAATACTTGTTTGGCCAGAGGATTAGCCGTCAGCTGATAGCTTAGGAGAGGTATAATGTGAGCGGGTCAAATAGGTTTACATATATTTCTTAGATACCCGGCTTATATTTTTTTATCTTGAGGAATTTTAAGTGCATAGTCCTACTTTAATAGACAGGTTTTGTGTTTGTTTTTTTAAAATACGAGTGTATCCGTTTTCTAAGCACTTAAGATTAAAATTCTTATAGTTAGAAGATTTAAACTGAACTGCTAATGCATCGCTATATACCATGTTCAACAAAAGTGTGATCAGGGGATGTATTAAAAACCAACCAGAATTAACCAAGTCAGACTATCTATACATGACTTTTCTGTTAACTTTACATGGTTACAGGACTAACTAACTAACTATATAGACTTTCCAGTACAATCATCTTTATTAGAACGGGATGTAATACTGCAGGGTTTGTGTTTATAAATTTAAAGTTAAATTGATGGATTGAAGTGTAACCTAAATTAAGACGTGTATTGGTTAACATATTTGAATGATGCAAAGTAGATTATCAAATTGAGCATGCCGACATTTAAAACAAATTTTTTTTATTAAATTGCTTATATTGTCTTTTTGCCTTGCTAAGAATTATTCGTGTCATCTTCCCTTTCCATACAAATTGGATTTAAAAGGACATTATTTTAAAACTTTCTATTGTTTCATTGTGCGTTGTGACTTTTTTTTTCTAAATTTTCAAAATTAACAATGTGTTAGCAAATACTGGCAACAATGATACTCTGGAGTATTAGCATTTTTTATCCCATTTGTTCCAGATACATTTTAACACTTTGGTAGTTACGTTTCATAAAAAAATGATTTATCGCCTTGTTTTTAAAATTAGCGAAGTGGCCCATAATAAAGTTTCGAAATTTTCCAGTGCAAGCGTACTAAAACATTTAATCAAAAATAAAGGTTACATTATACATATCAACTTTCCTTACCCATGTTTGTAAGATGTTTTTAAATTAAATGTTTATAATGGCACTATCCTGTATAGTGTATTCATGTTTTGGAGGTTTGAAAACTAGTTACATTAATACATGGTCATGCGACTGATGCATTTCTTCCAACTTGGCTGCTACATAACTATATATTAAAAAGAATTATTGGTAAATACGTGCAAAATTTTTGTAAACAATAATTTAGTTTATTTTTGCTTAAATTTGGATAAAAATAAACTTTTTCAATTCACATTTTCTATACATTTTTTTGAAAGCATCCTATATTCTGAAATAGAAACCCATTTATTTTGTCTGTGAATGACGTGGCACGTCGCGCCTTCCGTCGCACTCCCACCGAACGCACCAATCACAGGATTCCGTCCTTTTGGATCGATGCCAGAGGTCGCTTTACCAATGCTGATGCTGTGACGCATTTGCGTTTTATATCCCAAAATTCAGTGTTATAGACGGATTGCATCAGATACTTTAGCCTCCTATGTTTTCTCGCTATTCTCAGTTCAAGTATTTTTTTCCCTTGAAACAATAACGTTGTCGACGTAACGTGACTTTGCACTGTACAAGGAGACGCTTGTTCCGCCCAAATTTGTTGACCAATCAGACGCCAGATCATTTCTACTTAAGGGGGTGTGAGAGCAATAGCAATTTCAGAAATTCAAGAAATTCAAACTGCAACAAGATATATAAAACTAAAAGTACGAAAACGTTCGCCTGTGATCAGATTTTCTTGAAAGCATTTTTATACCGAGTTTAAAATTTGTTTATTTTTCAAGTTTGTTTTTTAAAATCCTCAATCCAGTGTATATTGGTCATTTTGTGTCGTCTGTGATATCATCTTCATTCCTATACGAGAACACTTTTTGATAGTACTCTTTATATACAGCAATATTATTATTATATTTATACTTGAACACCGATTATAATGCCTGCCAATTCTGAAGATTTTATCTTTCCAAACTACATTGACGGTGAAGAAACTGAAACTAGGTATTTATATATCTGTTGCTTAAGTTATAATTTGGCTTTTTAAGAATTTCTTGCCTGTTGTACTCTTGAGCTTGATAATGTGATTATTTTATAAGTAGCCCTGCGGTTTTTTTTCATGTGGTAATGTAATGCAAGTTTGAAACTACCGGGCTACTTTTAAAAGTTATTGCTAATGTTATTTGAATGGTGTGGGGATGTAGGCCAGTGAGAGCGATACTATACTAAGCTTGTTCACAATCGTGGAAAAAGAAATATAAAATTTTTTAGTTAATTTGATTAAAATGGACAATGCGATATAACTTGGATTAATGCCAACTAGTTTAAAAGCTGTGATTTGGGCTGTAGGTTGAGGTGGAATTAGTTGAATGGCGTCAGTGTTTCAGTCTTTTAATTTTAAGCTTTAAATATTTTCATTTTCTAATTGCTGGATCTTTTGTAATTTGAAAGTGGAATGATTTTCGTTTAATGATTCATTTGGGCTTGGTCAAAGGTTAATTATGCAACCTAATAGTTTCCTAATTTATTTTTAGCTTTTCTATTTTTAAACTGGTTTTACAGTCTGGGCATGCACTGTGCATGATCAAATTTTAAAAAACATTTGACCATGACATTTTTTTGGGCTATAATTAGCAGAATTTGATATTTTAATTTTGATAGAATTTAAATGAACTTTGACATTTTAATGCCAACCACTGATGCTTTTAGTTTCTTTATTTACAGTTGTTTTTTTAATGTTTTAAAGTTGGTAGGGTAGTTGTGCTTGTTTTGTGGCGTGGGATATAGGGGAGGAAGAGGGGTGGGGAAAATTTCCCCCAAGATGCATTGTAAATTGTTAATTGTGATGGGTTGCTATTCGTTGATTTTGGAGGTGTGCCATAGGCATGACAACGGTCGTTTGAAGGTGAATCGATAAATAATGCGAGACATAGTTCATTTATTAAGGGGGGGATTCATAAAATGGGAAATATAGTTAAGATGTTAACGATGGATAATTTGCTTGATTGCATATTGCATAAACAAGATAAAATTCATTATATAAGTATTACTAGAAAGTTTGCAAAATTTCGTGAAAATTAATAAAATGTTCAGAAATTTATGAGGTGGTTCCTAGGGAAGCCTCAACCAAAATAAAAGGTATTTGAAAAATATAAAATGACTAAAATTTACGTCCCAAAAAGTACTTTTTATTTTAGTGGTGTGGGCCTTGTTTTTGGGCAGAAACTTTCTTTTTTCGAAATGCCATTATTATGAATGAGCTGTCTACATAAGCCATCGTAATAAGAAATAAAATATTTATTTTTATAAAAAGATTTTTAAAACTGGTTATAAGTATTTAGATAAATTATATTTATAGATATAAGTTCTTTAAACAGTTTCTGGTTTCTTGTTATGGCTGTCACTAACCTTTAAATCTTTCATTGGAAAGGATATAATGTAATGCATTCTTTGACCTCTTTAATCTGTGCTGGTGACGTAGGCAAATGTGTGATCGTTTGGAAGGGAAGGGGGGACGATGAAAATATGGGGATAAAAGAGGGGGGATGGGGATCCATTAAATTTTCATGGAGATCAGGCCACCTTTTTCCAAAGGCATGCTGGGAAATTTAACGTGACTCGTGACGCACTGAGTAATCGATTTGCCCAAAAAATCAATACTTTCATCGTTTTAAAGTGTTAAAGCATAACCGGCATGTGTGTAGTGTTTGTAGTAAACGTTTACCTTGTTATGCTTCAACAATCTGTCAGTAAAATTGAAAGGACCTTTTATATGATAAAAAAATTACTCATTTTTTGGAGATTTTAGAAATATTTTTTTTTGGGATTTGAAAATGGAATCTACTTTCATTTTTGTAAAGAGCAAAGGTGAAAAGGGCTTTGAAGATGCTTAGACGTAGGCGGAAGACAATTTTTTTCCTTCGTATAAACTCTTTATTTGATATGTGAAACTACTGAAGTGCGCATGCGCCAGTGTGGGTCGTTGCCAATTGGTAAAATTGGGACACACATTAGACTTCTTTGAGGATCGATAAATCAATATTTAACTTTCTGTAGTACACTAGGGGGTAAATGAAGGTCATGAAATGTGAGTAAGCCTCCTCACATTTACATTATAAATAGTACTAAGATAAATAAGGCGTGTACATTTTGAATAGTATTTAGTTTCCTTGAAGAAATTGTTTAGGCCCTATTATAGTGGAAAACTATATTTGTTAATATACTAATTAATTTGTAATTGATAATGTTTAAAGTAACTACTTTCAATGCCCCTTGAGTTGGGCCATTATCTAAATCCGTACATGCTTTGGTGTATTGCAGGGAAGCCGATGGCACCGTTAAGTTGCGCAACCCTTACATCAAGGAAATGTCCGAAGACATTTTGTACCACATTTCGCTGGGAAGTGGGACCCACGACCTGCAGGAAATGTTTGGGGACGTGAAGGTAAATTGACTGCAATTTCTATGTATTTAATTAAATAAAATTTTGCTATTTTAAATTTTTTGTTTACTAATTTTTAATTTTTTTTCCCAGTTTGTGTGCATGGGTGGTACACCCAAACGTATGGAGGGTTTTGCTAATTTTATAATGAAGGAGTTGGGGCACAGGCTACCCACCGGGTCCACCCTTCAGGACATCAGCCGGCACTCTTACCGTTATTCCATGTTCAAAGTGGGACCAGTGCTGTCCATAAGTGTGAGTTTAAATTATTTTTTTGAACATGTACATTTTTCCAGTTGCAAAAGATGTTCAAGGAAATAATGATTACATTTTGTGTTTTTCAATGTAGCACGGTATGGGCATTCCGTCTGTGTCTATTATGCTTCACGAGGTTATCAAACTCATGTATCACGCTAAGGTCAAGGATCCAATCTTCTTCAGAATAGGAACGTGTGGTGGAATTGGTAAGTTTCCAAAAGATTTTTCTTACGTGGTCTTCTTTAAGTTGAAAATTGCGACCTTACTAAATATTTTATTTATTTTGATTTAAGGTGTGGAAGGAGGTAATCTCATCATTACTGAAACTGCCGTTGATGGTATGCTCAATCCGTTTTTGGAGTTGGTGAGTTTTTTTCCCTCGTTTTTCAACTATTTACTATTTACGCAGACTTTATTTTTAATTGAAAATGATTATTTGAGATTTTTTTTCCTAAGAAAGCTTTTTTAAAACTGTTTTAGCCGGTTTTGGGTAAACTCCAACGTCGCCCTTCCATCTTGGACAAACAGTTGTGCAAAGAAATTAAAGAATGCAGTAATACGGCAGAAGATGGCTTTGAAACTCTGATTGGCAAAACGATGTGCACTTATGACTTTTATGAAGGTGAGTTTAAAAAAAATCTCCACAAACCAACTGGTTGATGCTTTGCAAGAGTTTCTCTGCTTTCATCATCCCATTTGCTGGCAGGTTTTTTCTTTTATTTTTATTTTTTCTCGCTTTTTGAACTTTTTCGTTTATTGATTTCTTGTAGGCCAAGGACGGTTGGATGGAGCTTTCTGTGAATATACGGAACAAGACAAATTGGACTTCTTGCAGAAGATTCGCCAAGCTGGAATCATTAACATGGAAATGGAATCACTGGCCTTTGCAGCATTGTGTACACATGCTGGAATTAGGGGTAAGTGGACATTTTTTTATGGCCAAAAACTGGGTTTCTGGAAATACTTGAAGAAATTTGAACTTAATTTCAATCAACTTTTTAAATCTTTAATCTCAAAAATACCATAATCTTTAAATCTCAGAAAATGTTAGTGCTATCTGTTAGTAGTTCATCATTGGAATTATTTAATTTTGGCTTCACTTACTCAGGAATATATCGATGGTTTAATTCAGAAGTCGCCAATTTGCAAAAAGTGGGTTTTGAGATAATAGCGTTTTCGTGGAAAA
>JAQIXP010002355.1:0-15333 GCA_034700285.1 Proteroiulus fuscus
TTATTTTTGCAGCAAATTTTACACGATAAAAAGAAAAGAATTTCTTTTGTTTTTTCTAACTGGAGGTGTTTATATTGTTATTTGCTTAGATACAAATTCTTAAATATTAAAAAATTAGTAACAAAAAGTGCTCACAATGTATTAATTTTGTCCTTCGATTATTTTAAATTTGCAAGTGGTTATGCAAAACAGGCATAACATTTAAATAGGATATGAAAAGACCAAACAATTGAGACTTCATTAATTACATTCCAATTGGCATCCAGGCAACAGTGCAAATAAAATTTTCATGAATTCTTAAAAATCCAAGTTTTTAAACTTTCCAAAAGTTTTGCTATGATTTCACAACTCATTGTGTCACATAGTTGTTATCCCCCCCCCTTCCTCCATGAAGCCCTTATAATTCATCACCTTTTATCGTTCTGTTTCATGCCCTATAAACCCTGTTTCTTTGGCTTATTCTTCCTGACAGAAATCCACCAAAGTCCAAACCTTTAATCCCATAATCTTCCTCCTTGTGCCTCGTTCATCCTTCCTAAATTTATCCCTCCCAATTCAAGTTACCACCCCTTCCCTCTCGACTCCCTACTGCTTCCCTTATTTCAAGTCTTAATTATTCTATTATTAGATACTATGGCGCTTCTGTAACCCTTTTAAAGCTTAAGACGGGGATATGCCTTATTTATCTCTTAAGAAGATTTTGCTAATTAACACTCGTAAAGTGAACTTGTTTAAGAAAGCATTTGTATTTGAAAAAAAGTAAAAACAAAATTGAAGAGTGCTCTAAAAATGCAGTCATTATTTAAAAGTGAGCAACATTTTGGGAAAATAATTCTCATAACAAAAAGTTTTCGACATTTTTGACATGTTGCTCAAGTTGATTGGTCTTTGTACAACGATTCTATACAGTTTCTCGTTCAACTTTGGATGTGCTTGCTCCACTTGAAAACTTTTTCTGTTTGCAGGAAACGAAAATATTGGAAAATTAGGATTTGCATTTTTCAGTTGATTCATTATTTAATGGTTAATTTGATAAATTTACAAACTGCTACAACATTTTTCAAAAATATATTTTCAATGTAAACATTTCCGCCTCCCCGACATTGCTGTTCGAAATGACTGGTATTTGCGTTGCAATTCCACGCAGTTTTCAGTTCAACTTTAGATACGCGCCACTTTTAAACTTTTTCTATTTGCAGTTAAAAAAAATGGCAAATTACGGGCTTGTGTGTTTTATTATTAACCCTCTATTAGCACTGAGTAAATCTGAACCTGATTGATCAGTGTTGTTCTTTTCACATATATCTCTCGTTATTAACAATTTGATGATGTAATTACATGATAATTTAATTTTCGTTTGATGAGCCACGTCCCACGCCTCACCTACATTTATTAAATTTAGTAAACAAAGGAATATTTCCACCCAACCGGTTTGCCCAAGTATGATTCAGCAATAATTAATTCAATTTTTAGAAAGTCTTTCTTAACCACAGACCAAACTCAATTTTAAGGATTATGCACAAAAGACAATTATTACAGCTAGGCATTAAATAAACCCATAGTTTTGAAATATCCCAACTAAATTATTCTAATTTAAAGGCATTTTAATGGTTATCAGCTTGCTAAATTTGTACGCGTTGTTCTACTAGTTTTCATTTCTGGTATATTTTTATTTTTAGGATTTCTGGAAACCTTATTGAACTCTGGCAGTTGATAATGGACGAATTCGGGCTTGGATTTCTTGTTGGGTTCTGGATGGATGCGTTTTCTGGGGCATTTATGGTTTTACTTTTGAAATATATAGAGGTTTGAAACAAAATGTGTGTTTATCATAAAATTAGCTTTAGTTTTCAGCTAAGTCATTGCTGGTGCAGTGGTGGACGTCCGTTACACTACTTGTTCAGCACAACTTATGTCCATGGATGGCATTTCTGAAGCATCCAGGATGGAGCTTTCTGGAAAGTGACAATGGTGCATAACTTCAGTAATAAACAAGTGGAATATATTTTTTAAAGTTAAGATAGGCAACAAAAGTTGCTGTTTTACAGTGGTGCGGCACTGTATCAGTTAGAGAAATTTTGTATGTCCACCGTGGATGCATGTTATGGATGAGTTCTAAATGAATGGAAAATCCAAATCCATCAGGAATGAAGGTGCTGTCTTGGAACTGACCATGTGCAATAACTTCCCCAAAATCCATGTGGAAATAGAAAATTTTGAAGAAGTCGCAGTGGACATTTGTGTGTATGATGTGATGATGGAACTTCTGGATGGACTCAAAATGCTCGTAATCTCTTCTTGGAGCTGGAAATGACTAATGATTTCACCAAAGCCTGCATCAAAGTTCCACTAATGAAGTCATGGTAGGAAACAAAACATTTTTTTATTTCCTAATATCAACTTTTGTTTTCAGCAAGAAATTTGCACAACTGCCAAATGAAAAGAGTTTGGCTAAATTCATTCAAGTATAGTCATCTTATAGAGATCACTGAGTGTGATCTGTATTCTCGTTGAATGAGACAGTGTACTGTATATAAGCTTTCCATTCCCACTTCTTAATTTGGGTCTGTAGCAGACTTGCCAGACTGCTAAACATATTGTAAATAAGGTGGACTAAGGTAACAGAACCAAAATGCTTATCTCACAGCAGAAGTTAACTTCTTTTGCAGCAGAAGTAAACTAGCAAGTTTCTTTTTAAATTTATTTTTGTTCACAATTTTATTAGTAATATAAGTCCCACATGCTATTTTAAGTTGCAATATTTGCTCCTGAGCTTTAGGTAATTAATTTCTGTTGAATTTTATGTTCCAATATCGTTTTAATTAGTTATGTACCATAATTTAAATAGAAAGATGCATTGGAATTTGTTGATCGACCTGATCAAGTCAGATTTGATCTGAATTCTCATCTGCTCGTATATGCAAGATTCAGGAGGGGGGTCATACTTTTGTGGTTGTGGACACCAAATATGATGCTTGTCAGATAGAATTCTGTACTGGATTCTTAATGCAATTTCAATGAAGAGTCAATATGTCAATATTGGACTTTTGATAATAATTTGTTTATTGAATGTATAACATAGACTATGCATTTACACTTTTTTATGGTTTTTACTATTCTTTCGAAGTACTAACTTTTTCAAAATGAAAAATGATATGGACACTGTCTTGTAGCTTTTATCTCGTGGGTCGTTTGTGTATTCACACAATTTATGACATCACAACGTTGTCATATAACTTATATAAATAATGGCTGAGTTAAACTGGCCTCGACTACTACTATATAATATGCTCGAAGAAATTTCGTTTTTGAAACGTGACCATAGCACAAAGAATGGGACGTCCATTATTCTTTGTGCCACTGAAAGCACCCATTAAAGATTATTAGAGAAATGGTGCTTACTTGACGAATATAGATGCGACCATTTATAATACTGTTTTGTCTTTTATTTCCTACTTTATGCTCAGTTGGCAATGGGGAAAATATATGAACTGTAAGGCTATTTTAGTAATTCGTGCAACTTTTATTACCCAACTCTTTAAATGTATTAAGGAACTTAACGATTAGCTTGCTTCTATATACACTCACTCTTTTCTAAATAAAATTTAGACATATAAAACGAGGAAAAAAGAAGGTTTTTTTAAAAAAGTATTTTTGAATATAAAATATTGTGCAGAAAAGTATAAAGAAGCTTAATTATATTTACTTTTCTAAATCTTATTTTATCTGAAAAAGAAAACTGAAGTCGTTTAACACGAGCTTTAAAATATAATAAACCATGCAATGTCAGTTATTAAATAAGTAAACTGGACATTAATCATGCTCCATCAATACGCTGTTCAACGTAAAAGTGAACTAGAAAGGTACCAATAGTACAACCTGCATGCGGATTACCTGACTCCACGAAATTGACATAACTATAATGGAAATCAAGCTCCACATTTTGAAATCTCTAGTTTACTATTTTGTTGACCGTATAGTAGGCCTATTACAGGCTATGTTGGTTAATTTGAATTGTTGCAGTGTTGCATTGTTCTTAGTCAAATGAGGGAATTTTTTAAATTATCTTGGCGTTATTTTGAAGTTACTTGATTTGCATGCGGATTAATTTAATTGAAATCTTCAATTCATTTTTTTTTTGAAACAATTTTAAGGAATAGCCTTACTCAGTGTATTTATTTATTTATTCCGATAATTTTAGCATTAACTATTTTGAAGGAAAAAGGGGGAGGGGGGGGTTATGTGTCAGGGTCAGCAATTTATGTATTGTTATTTTTTGCAAAGCCACCTTCCCCCCCCCCAAGTATTTTCATAGAATACACAGCAGTTTATTTAAGAAAGATATTTGGGATAATATCATATATCAAACTGCATAAATGCACTTAATTTCCCCCCCCCTCCCTCTCCCGAAAACATTAGCCCATAATTTTTTAACATTAAATGCAAAGTATCCATAGTGAATTATTCATTTAGACTTATTCATAAATACAATCACTTAGCTAGTTGTGAGCAACTATATGCTATATTGAAACTACTGAAAACAAACTCATTTTAAGTGCACAAATTTCAACCGATCTTTAAGATACACGACATAATACATTACTGATAGGCCTACTTGTGATTATTTACGTGAATTTGATCTCGATTTGTTGTCAATTTCTGTTTCTCAGAAAAATTTACTCGAAATTCAAGGTAGTTTCGATAATTGTGCTTCTGCATATATAGGCAGCCCAATACGTGTTTAAATTCTAGAGTATAAGGATAGAGGGCGCCTGTATACATCAGGAGAAATCCATATTATGTATAGGCCTACTCGTAAACTGTTGGCGATATTTTGATCAATTTTTATAACGTCTATTAAAAAGTGCATTTTACATCGACTCTTCCACCGATACAGGTTTGTTCAAATATATACTTTTCTGTAAAAATGGCCATTGGATCTTGTCCACGCAGTGATCCTGTGTTTTATCTTGGTTTTGCACAGTGTCTCTATAGTCTCCTTATCTCTCCTGTTTGAAATCACCAAAAACCATATACTATATATGATTTTCATGTAACCCTAACACTATGACATAATGCTTATGTCCATTAAATTACAAAAATTCAGAGGGATTCATCAAATAGTATATTATGATGGAATACTCCTTGTATATACGTATATATGCACGCCATAAATATTATGAGATTATTTATGAGAATATGAAATTGTAATATTTTTTTAAAGAATAAATTGCAATTATGTTTGCTTCTCCCTATACATGCATGCTATTCACACATATAGGTTTTAGGAGCAAAGATGTCATTGATTCAATTAAATTAACTGCATTAACTAAAGACTTATACGAACAAAAACATCATTCTATTGCAAATATTCATGCCATATCTAAAATACATTTAAATTTGTTTTAAAATGTTTATAGAAAATCGAAAAAACTCTTTAAGTTTTTCCAATAATTTTCCTAAAATTAAAAAAATTTAGCCATATATACACAGTCTCAATACTAATTACTCAAATTTAATTTTTTATTTATTTTATTTCTAATTATAATTAATAAAAATGTTTAGAGAATATTAGATACATAAGTTGATTTTTTTCATAACTTAGAAATCGTATGCAATTGTTATTTTAGGGCCGTGGAAATAATGCTCAATTTGTGATAACTTTTGCCTGTAAGTTTAAGCCAATTGATTTTTTATAACAGATAAACCTAATAATCAATATGCAGGATTGTTACATAAAATGGAAAGTCTGGAAAAGTCATGGAAAGTTATTTGACTTATGTTAAAAGGCAAGCTTTCTATAATGACTATAGTTAAATGCAGCAGAAATTAATCAGAAAATTAAGAAGGTTTACTTCGTAAAGCCAATTTTGACATAATTTCGATTTATAAACCATTCTTTGTCATCTGGATAGTTACTGTTTTAAATTTTATTAATTAAATAAAGTTATTAATTAAAATGAAGTTAAATAAATTAAACCTAAAAAACTCATGCAGGAAAAAAGATTTTAAAAATAGTTTTCATTATGATATAATTCTTATACTATTTCATAAATTATTTACCAATTATAATTTCACACATGAATTATAATATTAAAAACATCCATAAAAGTTATTTTATGCATAGTAGTATTCTATTTTTAGAATACAAATTGAGCTATAGCCGGGTCATTAAATATGAGTATCATTTTAATTTTAAAATTTATAGTTATAATTGCAGTATTATTTATTTGAATTTTAATTTCAAAATTTCTGTGGCAGTTTTCCTAAACTGATTCCTGTTCTTGTGTCTTTTCTGGATAGGGCGCTAAGCCTTGAGCGACATCTGACGGTTGAAATAATAACCACATTTTGTGTATACATGCAGCTTTTTTTTGGTGCAAATTTCCTTAACAATAAACTATAATATATGTAAGGGAACCAATCTCCCACATTTAGGGTGGGAGCTTTTCAAATATTTTTCTGTTGTTTTTCTGACTCTCATAACATTCATGTTTTTTTTTAACATAGTTTTTCATCTTATAGCCTACTATACAAGTATACCCCCTTGCCCCCTTCCCCATTTTCTTCTTTTCTTCCTACCTTGTATTATTCTGTAGCATTATGTAACATTAGCCAACTGCTCAGGAGGACCTGCATTTGGGTCAGAAAATGTAGTCGAAATAGCTAGTTAATCCGATTTCTAGACTAAATATTAAATTTGCATTTTTATTACTTTGAAAAACATATCCAGCGGAATTCAAATTGGCAAAAAATACACTGCCTAACAAAGGTGGTATATTTTTAAACAGGTGGACTGACGAATCCATGTTAACCAATACATGTTTGTGCCTTTTTTGTACAGATTATGTATTCCGGCCATAGCTTTAAAATTATGAATTTTAAAATTATGTTGATATATTTATACAGAGCATGCAGTTAAATTCTGACGTTAAAATACTGGTACTACAGAGCAGATGACATTATAAAATTCAGGTATTTAAAAAAAGGAAACCAATTGAAAATTTATTAATATTGAATTAATATACCAGGGTAGTATTTCTCCATTTCCTCAGCTGCCTTTTGCAAGCTGGAGTATGAAGAGCAAAATGCAGCTTGCTAGACGTGAGTGCAAATCGCATTTTGTTTGCGGTGGGAGTAAATGGAAGTTGGGTGGAAATGGGAAGGGGGAGGGGGGTTCTATTGTATAGTTCATGATGCGAGCACTAGGGGGAGTATTGGGTCGTGTGATGGATCCAATTTTGAATCCAGCACTAAGAGTAAAATCCACCAACGAGAAGAACAGTTACAAATAGCTAAGAGCTAAGGCAGGGTCACAACACTCGACCGAGAATTGAACTTTAATTGGTTGAGGCAATTAAGCCACATCTAAAACGCTGCATGTCATTAAAATTGAGAACATGTTGCAAAGTTGGGTTTTGGATTTGTTACAACATGGCAATTTTTAATACACTCATGACACGCACTGCTGATAATGATAGGCGACCAATTATGCAAAATGGGAGAATCTATTAATCATAAACACAAACTGTACATACATGTACATGTCGAAAAATAGTTATTTTAAAATAAATATAAGAACTGCAAAGTGCGATTTGGATATTTAGATTCTTTTTATTATCAAATTTCTATAATTATAGTAGATAAGAAATAGCATTTTTTCTTATGTGTAATTTCACCGGAAAGCAAGCAAGATTTTCTTATTACTTTTATTTGGATAATAAAGAATGACCTTTGGTCAGTTTTGTTACCCTGTGTAAAATAAATGCCTCTTTAAGTTTAATGTAGACATTGTTGTTACGAACAATTATTTAATATTAATACGAGCATATTGCTCCTATGTTTTTGTAATGACCATCGGTCAGTTTTGCCGATCTAAAATAAGTGAATTTGGTAAAAATATTATTTTTGGCAGAAAAGATTTGATTATGATAAAAATACTGTGGGAGCGACAGTGATTAGTATAAGCAATATGTGTTTGTGATATAGCCCCTTCTGTTAAAGGAAAGACCATTGGTCAGTTCTGCAAGGTGTCCTAAAATTAGTGAATTTTATGTATAGGAAACATTGCAAATAACAACTATATAATTCCTTACAGGGAATGTCCCTCACAGTTAATGATGACCACTGGTTAGTACGTTTTTGCATTAAATTGGCAATTATGTAATATTAATTTAAGGCATTTTTATCAATAAAAATAATATACCTTTTCATAATTTTTTTTTAAAAATGATTTTTATAATAATCAATAAGTAATGTGCAGCAATGAGTACACTACACTGCATTAAAGGATGCCCATCGTATAATGGTCAGTGCTAATAAATTAAGATGACTGACCTATATGTAGTTGTTGTCTAAAAATAACTCTAAAATTCAATTAACTTAATTATTCCTTTATTGAACAATAAAATCGAAATGCTATGATGATTTATCTAGAAAATACCATGGTCAATTTTAGTGCCAACATATTCAAATTAATTTTTAATTATTTTCTATATTTCATTTATGTGGTTTTTTTTTAAATTCTTTACTTTATAAATACGTATTACTCAACAAGTAAATTTATTTGACCAGTTTAAATTCAATATTAAATAGATAAAACTATATCATTTGTATATATAAAATGCCAAATGTATAAAAATATTATTTTCAAAATTAAAAAATGACCACTGCATAGGCAGTCGCCTTTTAACTACCTTGGTGCTAAATTTAATTAATTTAGAAATTATTGCTAATAATAAACAAAATACCAAAACAAAGATGGTTCACAATTTTAAAGAAAGTAATTTACTATGCCCAATTAAGTCAAAGTTAATCAATTACTATTTACTTTAAATTTTCATTAAAATATAGTCTCGTTTTAGCATTATGATTATTTAATATTTGTGATATGTATCACATTTATTATAGACAATGTGTGGTAATCAGTAAACAGATGCAGAAATATCAATTTCAATTTCATTTATAACAGATGCATTTTTGTCACTTTTATAAGTTATGAATTGTTTGTGAAATCGTTTAAATGGAAAATGCAAAAGTTTTTCAGACTTTTTTTCATGTGAATTTTATAAGTTAGATTTGGTAGCACTAGAACCTTATAAGCCATGAATCAAACTATTGAAAATTGATGCCAAGAAAGGATGATTTATAACGTTCATAACGAATGAGTCTCGATCTATATAGGCCTAGGCACAAATTGCAATTTGTCATCCGTGGATTTGACACATGACCACATCACCCCTACGTGTAAGGGCAGGTGGGTCAAAAGGCATTTTGAATATAGGGCGGAGAGCCCATCAAACATAAACAAAATGGCTTAATATGTTTATAGAAAATAAATTAAATACTCCTTTGATGCCTTAATTCCTTATTTTGTAAATAATTATGCATCATTGTTGTTGTTGTTGGGAACTGATTTTCTCAGTCTTGTATTTTTTTTCTTGGAAATGGGAAATATATTGAATATTATAACGTGTGCATTCTAAATAACAGAATAAATATATAATTACAAAAAAAAATTTAGTATAAAATTTATATACTGGTATATGTCATGTCAATTATATATAAGTTTAAATATACAAACAATCTGAATTGATGGATTTAATCATATTATATTTGTCCACTGCACTGGTCAAGTACTATAATAGAATTTGTGGTTAATGAATAGTCTTATTCGTAAACAAATATTGTATTGTAATAAACATATATAGGCCTACTCTATACAATGCATTCTTAATAATTAAAATACATTTATTATCTACTCTTATACATATATGCATGGCATTTTAATTTAATTTCAAATATAAACAATTTGAATTGACCACGCAGTGATTTATTCATTTGTTGATCTGACCACTGGTCAAGAACTTCCCAATTGAGTTAAATCCGAAGTAAGTTTAATAGTCTTGCTCATAAAAAAATATTGTACTGTAATAAACATAAACAATTGAAATATTTGGTTATAATGTAAAATAATATAGCTATTTTTAATTTATTTATTTATATATATATATATATATATATATTTTTTTTTATAGAAAATGAGCTATTTGTATAATTATATATTAAATTCCGCTACTGCAGCAGAAATTAATTTACTTTAGAAAACAGCAGATTGAATTTAGAAAATATATTCACGTTGTACAAAATATATTCACGTTGTACGCCTCAAGTGACCTTTGGTCAGCTCCATATGCTGTATTCCAAAATGACATTCGTGATACTACGATGACTCATTGACCAATGATCAATGGTCATGCAGTAATAGATAAAATATACCGTGCATGCATTATAATGATTTAAACAATTGCAAATAAATGTAATTGGTTTAAAAAAAAAAATGCAAATTGTAGTTAAGTCTATAAAAAAAATAATGTGCATACTTTTATTAAATTATTGGAGCAGAATTTAATTTATTACATAGAGAATGCATACAATTGAATTTCAAATATATTTTACGTTATAATTGACCTTTGATCAGACATTTGCCCTAATTTAAACTTATACACATCTATGTAAGTACTATAAATAAAATAGTAAAATTACAAACATGTACAGTTTTAGTATATAGACACCTCATTGACCATTGGTCAGTTTTGGCTGAAATTTAATTTTCTTAAAGCTAATGTTCAGATAAATTAATGCTTTTGATTTATTTAATTTGCTCGTGATTATATTACTGACCAATGACCATTGGTCAGTTATTTATGTAAGCAGTATTCTTTTTTCATATATTTTCGCGTCTACGCGTAAACAACAACACGGAGTAGGCTTAACTAAGAGATATAGGCCTAGATTTTGTGAAACACATATGGTAATTTCAAATATTTATACTGGACCTCCCTTAAGGCTGCATCCATGTTAGGTAGGCGTTATGGATTTTTCTGTCCCTCATTCTGTGGTTGTAGGATCTGATGTTGTTTAACTTAAATTATTTTGAAACTGTGCAGTGTGTACACACACACACGAACACACGAAGGAAGCTGACGATCAATAATTTCCGATTTTGCAGTGCTGTGCTAAAAATGGCCTCTTATATGACCTCATGGCAAATTTCAAAATTAACAACATGGCAAAAATTCCTTCTTTCTAAATCCTTCTTAACATGGAGGAAGGCTGCTGCTGCTGGTTGCATTCACACTTGCCAAGTCTATATATAAGAAAAGCCCACATTTCATAGGCCTAATTAGAACAGAAGCTATTTTAATGAGCGTTTAATATTAAATGCCCGCCATCATTTTCATTTCTGAAATGTTGATCAACCTTTCGTAATTCTAATGGAAGGATGGGGGGGTCCTATACTAAAACCCATCTGAAGATTTTCATTTTTAATGCATTATATGACTGTGGTCAATTACAAGGGGTTAACATAATTAATTCAACGTTTCTATAGATACAGTTTTATGAAGTGTATAAATTATTTCGATTGCGAAACCACAGCGTATGTTTTACGAAACTGCGAGTATAACAACAACGACGACCAAAAAAAGGTCAGTCTTGCAGATGAAAATGCGTGCCAGCCTATTTTAATTAGGTAATATTGTTGGTTTAGTAGTTAACCTCATGAATGTCCAACATGCAAATAGACATAACTAAAGCATCATTAAATTTCACCTCTTTCCACTGGAATTGAGGCATAAATTTGAAGTGACTTTGTCTAAATGGTCACTTGCAAATTTATCTTTTTAAACGTTATCTGCTGCGGGTTGTGCAGTGTGTGTGTGTATAAATATGCACACATCACGTCTTGGTGATACAATCACGCTTTAATGGCACAGAATATAGCAAATTCGCTAATGAAAATGGCATTTGAGATAGACTATATTTCACTATGTACGTGTGTGTGTCCTCTTACATCCTCTTTATACTCGCCTTAAAATTCCCAATTGCGTCGTGATGTGGCGCTACAATTCCGTATTAATATTAAAGGGCCCTCCTAGCTCCCAATCCCAACATCTGCATTATTATATACGAGTTCACTCACTCTATATTATGTATATAGGGCATTTTTAGATGGGATTTATGAATTTCTTGAATGCTGTGCAAGCGACAGAGCTGCTGCACTTGCAGGCAATTTGAGACTTAAATTTGTTAATAAGATTGCAGCTGTGTCACACCCAGGTCAAGTAAGATTTCACGTTTTATTTTAAGATGAAAATTTTATCTCTGATGGATCAATTTTTTTTCTTTTCTTTTTCACACACTTATGATGGAGATAAGCCTTGGAAAGTAATACGGCGTGCATGCAAATAAATTATAGAAAATTTTCAACTGGCCATCTTTTCAGGTCATTCTCAATCCCTTATACAAAAAAAATGCAAGCACTCTTTGCCAGTTACCATGGTTTACATTTTAGAGCTGCTTGATGGTTTAAATTTAGATGTATTGATTTTTTAGGAAATGTGTGTACAAAGAAAACTAACCTATACACCGCTTTAAAATAGGAAGAAAAGGAGTTTTTTTTTTGTCATGGTTTTCTTGGTCAGTTAGCATTAAAATATAACGGTTTTAAAGGTAACTTACATCGACCTGCACTTTGAAAATGTCAATGTGTTTCCTAAACTCAATAAATAGTATAGGAATTTAAATATAGCTTATTGGCCTCAGCTCAAGTTTAAATTTAATTCATTAAACAAACCTATATACATTGAGAATTTTAATTGGTAAATGTAAAATTGACATTAAATGATAAGGTGAGCGATTTTTAAGGTGAGCGATTTTTGCTTAACTGCATGGTCAGTTCTTGGTATTCATATACAATATTGTAGTTCTTAAGATGTCTACCATATGCCTGAATTTCCTGCATGGTTTATAGTCAAACTGGCTATTAAGAGTAGGCCTATATATATATGCAAATACAGTTACTAAAATTATACCCTCGAGATGTGATGTTACTGTCTTTTTCTGTGCTTTTACCCTCATTTCTATTTTCATCAAGATTACGTTCTTAAGACATACATTGCTGCATGTCATTTCGGCATGCATTATACTCAAACCTTTCACAAACTGGACACATAAATATAGCGCCATCTTCAGATCAAAATGAGGTTCTATATTTAAAACAGGAAGTCGAAACCAATGAGTGCTATATTTAATCGAAAACTCAAACATAATGACGTGATTATAAGCCTACCTATAGTAGTGCATTAATATTTTTTGCAAGTGGCTTTGTATATCATATCGTTTTTCTACACAAATGGGCCCACAGAGGGGACTATTTGTCTGCCTTACTTAAACTAAGTTTGATTTCATATAAGCTATCCAATTCAGGTTAAGATTGCAAATTTCTGCAAAAAAAAATGACAATTATGAGCTACAAGCAGCGACTTTTTAAAAATTTCTTAAGAAACATGATCTGTTTCTGCTTAAATCGTGATGAATCGCTTTCTGCAGATCTTCGATGGTAACTATTTTTGCGGAAATTTTATTATATTCCTGCAGAAATGCAACTGCATAAACGTTGTTTGAAATATGCAGAAATCTTGACTAAGTTAAGTTTTCTACAGAACGTCATAAGTACTTTTTTCCATTTTGTATTCCTCACTCTGAACAAATTACTGCAGAAAACTTGCAAAATTTGAGAGATTGCCAAATTTTGTGAAATTATTTACAAAATTTTTATATAAGACGAAATTTAAAGAATTGGGTTAACGTCAGTCATGTAGGCCTACATATTTCGTTACATTTTAGTTAAACCTTTAAACCAATGGCAATAGAGAGCAGTGTGACCAAACACAAATACTGCCTTTTTGTCCTCATACCTTCAGTGGGCTTCCTGCTGCGTGGTAACTTCTTCTCTTTATATCTGGCAGCATTGCTTGGATTAATTTCGTTTTATTTCCTTTCAAGTATCTTTTATAAATGCAAAATAAATTAAATAAGTTCGTTAAATACATTCCACTTTTTTCTGAATATATAAAAAAATGACAGAATATGACATCATCAAGGGAAGATTTCTTGAATTACTTTATAATTCACGAAAATTCGCAATCTCTGTAAAATAATTGCGTTATATCGACTGTATATAGAATAGCTGCTGACATGTGAATTTAGTAACTGTTTAGCCCGACCATTTTGAATTCCAGTTCATCTTCAAGCCGCTTAGAAATCCTATTATGTAAAATAATACAAAAAAATGAAATTCCATGTTTTGAAATATACAGTTGGCCCCCCTTATCTGGAATTCCAACTGAGTTTTAAGCCGCATCCCCCGGAAGACTTGGGTGGAAGTTGGCTGTCTTTAGATATATTCTAAAAGAAAAGGATGATGATGAACGGCTTCTTAGAAAAAAAAGGACTGCTGTGTGTGTGATTAGGTTCTATCTATCCAGAAGAAAAATAGCTGCAAAGATCAATAAAGACCAAACTGATAAAAAAAAAAGCGCCTCATGCAGTCTTCTCTCTTATTTTAGTGTGGAGCTGAGTTAAGACTTGAGCTCAAGAAAGCCCAGCTCAGTCATTGGGGGGTGTTGGAGGAAGGGGTGGGTAAAAGAAGGGGTTTATGTGTATATATTGTATATGCATGATGCACATTAAACACGTGACCTGGATGCAACCCATCCATCTGCATATAAACTCTGTTCTAAGCATTTTATATTGCTATATATGGAGATGGACCTTAGATTCATGTACTTATATAACCAACCTTCTCCCTTATTTATATGCATTTCTGCTTAGAGTGTTGGGGGATTGAAGGAAAGGGGGGGGGGGCGAATAAGTCCAAACGTATAATTCTATTGGCATGCTATAAGAGGATTTTATAATATATTCAAAAGTAAAAATTGAGGTGTCGGCCATCATCATGCAAATAGCATAACATTTAAGTTGCGGGATTTGAGATGTCTGGATTTTGTGGAAATTGCACTGGATTGATATAGCTATATTTGTGGTCATTTTGAAAGAGTGTCATCATGCACTTATAGACCCTATATGCATTTTCCATATATTTTACATTTATCCATTTTTGGGCAGGACTTATAAATTAATGTGCTGTAGAATTCGTTTATTGACGTATACTCTTTATAAGTATTATAATAGGCCTACTTCAGTATAAAAATATCCATTGCATGCGGCTCGAGCACTATATACAGTACACAAAATGTATTGAAAATATGTATTGTAAAAAATAGGCCTGCTTCAACCTGTATATAATTATGTAGTTATAACGTATGCTTAATGAATGTATAATTGTTATGGGATTTTTATGAATTGCAATAATCTGAAGATTCTAGATTTATATGTATTGTAAAATGCACTGTAAAATGCACGTAATAACAAAATCGATCTTATACATTTTGTAGTAAATTAAATAAGCTTTCCAAAAAATCAAACCCC
>JAQIXP010002356.1:0-15332 GCA_034700285.1 Proteroiulus fuscus
CTACAGCCATTCCCCCCCCCCCCCCCCAAAAAAAAATGTATAACTTTGTACACAAATTTCAATTCATTTCCTAAACATGAAAAAGGTCTGCATCTCATTTAGGATTTTCTTTTAAGATTTCTTTTAAAAGATTTTTAGGAGGGAAAAAAACCCTGAGACGTTCATTCCATCTGCATTTTAAAAGGGTTCTTGCGTCAGTTCAACCCCCACTAAACTTCACAAAATCTAATACATTTCAAGGAATATAAATGCATGCGTAGAAATGCAATGAAAACCAAGGTTTCTCTGGAAAAAAAAGGAGGCAGCAAGCAACATCTTTTCCATTTAAATGTGAGCAATATATTTGGAGGGTCCTTTTATACATTTTTCTGTGCATAGGCCTGGAACACGAAGATAGCGCTTGGCTGAACAAAATGTACATCCAGGCCAACACCTGTTTGTTTAGATTACTTGCAGACCCATTTTATTCTCTCTTTGCTATTATAACCATCCTACTCCATCAATCCAAATGACTGAATATTTTTGCCCTGATTACTTTTTCAATGGGATTTCTCTTCAACGTTCAGAAAAGTTGCATTCAAATATGCTGAATACTCATAAGTTTGCCCAAAAAGATAATTCAGCAGGCACGTTGCGGGCCAATGCATCAGTTCAATGTTTTATATTATACAAGAAATGAAAGCATTTCAACTCTTATATTATGTTACAAGGCATCTCGCCATAAGGTATAATGTCAAGAATTTTTTTAATAAAGATTGAAAAATTTAAAAATAAGAAACTGCATGCAAACATTATATTAACCAATATTAATATAATGCAAATATTTATACCAATTAGACCAGCTTTTTAAAAAACAAAATTAAAACTTATTATTTTGAATTTCAAGTTTAAAGGATATCTATCAACGAAGTAAAAACTGATTGATTATTTTTTTTTGTAATTTTTCCATTAGGATTTAAAGATTTAAATTAGTTTTTTCAAGTTGAAAATTTTTAAATATAAAACCTTTTAGTAAAAAAAAAAAAACCAATATAAATTTTAAATTATAATTGATAGAAATGAATCTATCAGAATATTATGAATGTAAAACTGTACTCCGTGCAATTTTAAGGCAGATGACCTAATCAAGATGGCCAGCTAATAATCCCAAGCTTGTCTAGGCAAGTCACCTAAGAAACTAAAAGTTAAGTCTGGAAACTTTAAACAAAATCAAGGCATTGGAAATTGTACTAAATAAATGTTGCCTAAATGTTAACCTGATTCAGCCAAGTGACCCTAGGTCAACATATAAAATGAATTTTATAATCATAAATGCATACAGATAACCCAGCCCATCTTAAAGTTTATAGAATTTTGCTAGTATGTAATATCGAGATTACCATTTTAAGTCTATGTAATTTAGTTTGCAGGATCAAGCCCAAAATATTTTTTTTTTGAAATTCGTATTCCCAAATGAACTTACATTTTGGTTCATTCAAAAGAAATTATTTTCGTAAACTTTTTAAGGAAATATATATCTTAGCTTCTCAGTTTCAATTCTGTATCAAAAACAGAGCAAGATATTATCCAATAAGATTGCTGGGACACTAAATACTGAGAATTTGTCTTTAGAAAATACATTAGAAGTTTGATACATCAAAACAAATAAATGCAACTCTAGATACACATATTTCTTCTGCTTTTAAATTTCGACTAAATCTCAGAAGGATTTCTTAATCCATAAAATAGAAGCAAAATCTAATTTCAATAACCTGATCTATTTCACTCGAATCAAATCGTCTTTTATTTCTCATCACTTCGCTGTATAGTTTCTATATTTTAACATCAGAATAGATTAAGCCACTTCTTTTGTGTTTATAGTCAATGCATTGAAAAAAAATGAAGAAAATGTGCACTCCAATTTTTTTTCCCTTAAATTACATATAATATAAAAGATAAATAAAATGTTTTTTTTTAACATTAATCCGTTTCTCTTTTTATCTCAAACTTAATATTCCGCTTCAAGGAATTCCTTTAATTTGTATAAAAGACTCGATTAAATATATATGAAAGGAATCTTTAGTCTAAACGAAAAATATATTTTCTAAATAAAAAGCTGATTATTATCAAACCAGAAAATCTATATAAAAACGCTTGATTTCAAAAGCAATTCAAACCAAATAAGACTTCATGCTTTTTAATTGATTTTTTTTTAATTATCAGTCTTGAAATTAAAAACAAAATAAGATGGGATACCCGATACGGATCGTATTTATTTTGAGAAAAACAACGTTTTAATTAATGGAAATTTGATACATGTATATCCCATAAAATGTAATGAAAATTTCCAATTTTACTACTGGGTATAAACATGCATGCCCCAACACATTAGTTAAACTTAAATACGCTCCTGTATCTATGCCTAAATAATAAAATATAAACATTACTTTAAATTTATAAAAATAAAATAATAAATTTAGAAAAAAAATCATTCTTAAAATATATTAAGTTAGTAATAACTTATTAAAAACTATTTTATATCTCGTTTTTGAAGAAATTTACAGAACTGAATATTTTCCTTTCTACCAATCCGAAATTTTAATTTGCAAAATTTTTGTTTGTAAATTAATTAATGACCAAATTAATCTATTTAACATAAAATATATTACAACATTTTACAAAACAATGCTTTGAGGAAAAATTTTGTCTTAAAATCTTCCAATTTCAAGTGCAAAAAAATAAAAATCTATAAAAATAAAATTTAAATTTTTCAAAAAAAAAAAGACGTACGATATTTTTCAAATAATAACTTAGTCAAAAGTATTTTCATAAAAAATTCTTCAAGTTCAAATATTTTCCCTGGCAAAACTAAAACTTCTTTAAGTACCTTAGACGGGTTAGACCAACCCCACCGCCCAACCCCCACCCAAAAAAAACACAATCATATTGGAAGAATTTGACTGAAAATTTTGAGACCATAATGCCCGCAGTAGTAAAAAAAAACTTTGATTCTATTATTATTCCTCAGCAGACCCTCTTGTGTATTTTTTTCATAAAAATGTAAAAATCTACAATAAATGTGTCAAAAAAAATGGGAGCAAATCTGCAAAAAAATGAAAGTGGAAAAGAATTAAGTCTGCCTAGCCATGCCATGCCCTGTCTAACAAATCCTATTGTTATCCCTAAACTATAGCGATTGTTTCCACCCGCTACTAGTAACAATACCTAGAGAGACACAGTATTAAAAAAGTATCTAGAAAACTAAAAATAAGGCAAGGCCAAATAGTCAGACGTCTGTTGCAAAAGTCAGGCCTTCATGGCCCAAATATAGGGCCTCAATATATATATATCCATCTGGAATATTGTGGGGTGTCGGCCCTTTCACTCAGTCTATTAGACATCGATTGTGAGCCAGATACCTATTGTTAACCCCTTGCCTACAGTACACCCAATGTTGGAACGTCCACCTTTTTATTCTATCCTTTTACCCCTACCCCCTCCAAAAACCCTGCACTTCCCATTTTCCCAAGGCACGCATGCACACACAATGTTACTAAAAAGGGCTAGTTGGTACTCTACTGTTCATCCATTCGATTCAAACTGTTATGTCTAAGCCTGAAAAAATGTACCCATGGCCTAACCTAGGACCAAAACAGCCAACTTTCGGGGACATTTTCACCATCTATTCATAGAAAGAAAAGAATTTGAAGCAAGAAAAATTTGCATTAGAGTGACACTCCAAAAAAAAAAAAGTTTTTTGTCTGACACCTTTTTTTGGGACCATGGTCCCCCCTTTGCGCCCATTTTTACCCCATCGTTTCATGGTTTTAAAAAGTTCCTCCCCTCTGTTTCTATGTGTCTTTTTCTACCCCCTTCTTTTTTTCTCGCTTTAGGTCCTATGGATCACATTGGGGTCTCTCTCATACCAAGTTTTGGATTTATTGTGCTCGCAACTTTTTTGTCTTGGGTCTTACGGTTATATATTTCGTTTTTCATTCTTATATACCCTACCCCTTCTTTTCTTCAACCCCTTGGCTTTCTTGCCAATTTTTTTTCTTACATGAAAGGTGTAGTTAAGAACCCTGTACCCTCCGTTAAGATCTCACGGTCCTAACGCAATTCTTCCACATCTTTTTCTCTCGTTTTTCTATCGAATTGCCCCTTTAGATCCTTTAACTCTCTTTTCTTTTTTTCTGTCGTCTTTACCCCTAGGTTTAGGACCCTAGTTTTAACCCTCAATATAGAACTGGTTCTACTTCTGGGTCTACACGTTAAAGGGACAAAAAAGAAAGGATATACCTACGAAGAGAAAAAGCCTGATTTAAGAAAGGGTGGTTATGCAAAACGTGTGAGCATTTTCAGGTAAGGATATTTTCAATACCTTTTTTATGTAGAAAGATTCCTCGGCAGGTGCTAACCTTTCACCCCATTGAAATCCTCATGCGCCTCTGCCGGCAGGTGGAACCCTTACAAGACTTTAAAAATTGAATTTTCTCAAGTTCAGATGCAGAAATTTCTCTAAGATGATAAAAATATACTAGCTCGATGTATATTTTCTAAAAAATATCCCCTTAAAACCAATGATTAATGATTTTAATTAGCTATTTTCTTTAAATTTTACAAATATGCAATTTCAACATGTTTACTGGAAATCGATGCTGGACCTGTTTAATAGCGAATAGCGTATAAAATTTCTGGCAGATAATTAAAAATGCCATTGGAAATTTAGCTATTTTGAAATTAATAAATTGTTTAGAAGATGTTACATTTTTTAACGTATAAAATAAAAAAATTGTACCAAAAATAATGGCAGTACATGAAAACATATTGGAAATCTATATTTAGAGTGTTTGTGTTTTAGGCTAAAAAGGCTAATAGCTCTTAATTTTTTTTAACTGCTATCTTAATTATGACTAAATATAAAAATATAATTAGAAAGCCCCGGGCTTTCAAATTTAATAAGATAACAGGGCATGGACCATCGTACATGCATGCAAATAAATCTATACATGTCTATTTGTTAATTCATGGACTAAACCAAATGTGCCCTAAATTATAAGTCTTAGGCATTCAGGCACAACTTAATAAAAAGTTGAATTTACTATTTTGGAAACAACTATGGAAGATTCAAATTTATACAAAATTGAATAATCAAAATGTATTTTTACCATAAAATTAAGCGATTAAAATGGTGCAAGATGAAGGAATTGGTGTTTTCGCGCGTCTTTGAAACTATTAAAATGGTTCAATTTAATTTTTATTTTAAATTTATAAGTACAACAAAAAAAATTAAAACTCTCCAAGCTAAGTTACAGTTCAGTTAAAATTATTGGCAAAATTTGCAATTAAATATTTGTAAGAAAATAATTACTGCACAAGTCAAATAGCCTGCAATCAGTTTGTTACAGAAGTTTCTCCAAAATTCAGAAACTTTTCTCTAAAAATTCCTTAACTATACAAAAAACTACAACAAGAATATAAAATTCACAAAATGTTTTCTAATGCCATTAAACGAAAAAAATTGTATCTGAGTAATAATGATAAATCATGCAAACTTAATGGAACAATTTTCTTTTTCTAATTTTCCAAATTTAAAAATATGATTTAATAATTCGTAAGCATGTCGCTTCAAATAATTTTAGAATAATGTTGTATAATGTATAGTATGCAAATATTGCAAATTAATTTATAAAGTTATAAATTAAAGTTATAAAATCATTTCGCCACGAAAGTATTTTTAAGAATGGAACCTGCATTTTTTTTTTAAATCAAGGAATTAAGAAGGTCATTTATTATGTTCAAACTGTTTTGATATACAATTTTCCAAGAAAAAAAGATTTCAAAACGCCTGCGATTTCCAAGAATTTCAATCAGGTCGTTTCACTTGTTTAACTATACTGTTATAAGAGACATAAACAAAGTATGCAAATAATTTGGAGACAGTATAATTTACATCCCCAAAATTACAGGAAAAACTAAATGGCAAAGTATCACTAAATTCTAATTTTCTATTTTCAAGATTACTTGTTAACAAAAACTCAAAATGATAATGACTTACTAATCTTCACTATTTGCATTTAATCAAAGTGGGCTGCTATTAATCAGTATTTTATTTACAAAAAATGCAAAAAAAAACCCGATAATTAAAAGATTTATATTGAAATATTTTCTGAATCTCATTTCCAATAAAAAGATTCAACTGATGCAGTCAAGAGATTCAACTCTTAAAAATTTAATTTGATCAGATTTGATTTAACATTGCAAAAATATAATTACATGGTTTAAAAAACTGTAATGCCAAATTTATTTTCCCTAATATGATTTCATTCAAATATTTAATCAAATATTTTAAGCATAGGCAAATGTAGACAAATTTTCACGCTGAGGAGACAAATTCAGAAAATATGCAAAAAAAAATCAGAATGAAGCATTTAAGCCAAAATAGGGCAAGAAGCCAATGCATTGATATATAAGCAAGCATCACATGTAATTTTTTGTTAAATAAATTATTTTGTAATGGATTTATGTTTGATTGGATTATTTCAAAATTTCCCTAAAATTATATAAAAAAATAACAATTTGTAAAATAAAATTTATTCAATGTGCGAACCAGTGAAACTCAGATTTGGTAACTTAATTCTATGAACAAAAATTTGTTGAAAACTTGTTTGCATAAATTTATTTTCAGAATCGTATCTTTTAAAGCGATTAAAGGTAGCTGTGGTTCTAGGAAATATTTTCAATTTTTTTTTCAGTGAATTAAGACGAAAAATTATACATACACAAATAAAGGGGCTTTAACTTTATTTACGAAGATGTTTAAAAAAAGAAAAAAACTAAGAATATTTAGTAAACATTTCAGAAAGAAAAAGTTTTTATTCATTAACGTCTATCACGTATATTATTTGGGGAAACATATCTCCAAAGGTCCTCTTATCGCCTGATCTTTCAATTCATTCAATGGCAACATGAACCCAATAAAACCTCGGATTATTTAAAATGAATGAAACTGCATTCATGACTGACCCTTTAGTGTACCCCCTAACAAAAATACATTGTGGAAATACACGATGGAACCGGTTCCTTAGCGGGAATGCCATTGTATATTATGGGATCCAAAAATAACTTTGACCAAGTAGACATCCATCAGAGAGAAAGACCATTCAGGGATTTGAACTCCAAAAACAAACCATATAGTTTGTGTAATATGAGAATAACATCAGAATTTATGAATTTTTCAAGCTAAATTTTAATAAGATGTGAAATAATATTGTGACTATTTACAGTAAAAACTATTACATTTCTCGAGCAAAAGAAAATAATTCATAAAATTTGCTCACCAGTTTAAGAATAACAATCTTGTTTTAAGTAGAAATGCTTCTAGACGAAATGAAATTTTTATAAAACAATTATTATGCATCTATTTCAGTGAAGTAAAGTATTTCTCAATAAAGAACTTTAGGGTAAAATTTTATAAAAGAAATTTCATATTATTTAAAATTAAAAAAAAATATATTTTGCTCAAGAGAACTTTTCCAAACTATATAAGCTTAACTGCTTAACCAATATTGTTATCTGTTTTAGTTTATAGTATCATGGAACATCAATAACCTATGTTCATCATTACGTATGCCCACACACACTCATAACATTTTCTAAAAAAAGTTATACTTTTAATTTAATAGAACCACAACATTTAATCACTCAAAATTGTGCATAAAATTTTAGTTTCTTGATTGCATAAAAAAATTAAATTTTTATCTTTAGAAGAGCATAGTTTAAAATCCAAAATGGATAAAACTGCGAGCAATTCTCATATAATTGTCTTCATTCAAAATGCACAATGCCATTTTGAATCGCAAATAATGATAGAAAATAATGAAAGAACATTTCATATATTTATTCCAAGAGAGAAAAAAATTTAAACCATTTCATTTAGACATAAGTGGGGCAATAGAAAGAAGCCTTTATTAAAAAAGTTTTAAAAAATGATATTTGTATTATTGAAATACCATGAACAATTTTATTTGCGAGCCAATTAAGCCAGCTTCGTGCGTATAAATTGATAATATTCCCCCTGTATTATCGTCTACTTTGCATTTTATTGCACAACATTGTATTCATTAAATTAAAAAAATGTGCCAAAATAGGTGAGGCCAACTGCACCTAAAAGCACAGCGAAATTGAGAGGAGAAAGGCATGATGGAAGGTGGTTGTGAATAATTTACATATTATGCAAATTAAGACCCGTTGTACCTTAGGTGGCTATCAGATAAAATGTTTTAAGCTTGAGAAGAAAAAAAAATAATGGGATAAGTATCTGGGAGAAGACGATGCTAA
The DNA here is from genome assembly GCA_034700285.1 of Proteroiulus fuscus. Taxonomy (NCBI): domain Eukaryota; kingdom Metazoa; phylum Arthropoda; class Diplopoda; order Julida; family Blaniulidae; genus Proteroiulus; species Proteroiulus fuscus. The sequence continues at coordinate 8,320 of JAQIXP010002356.1, forward strand.
CAACATACCAATTGAAAGTTTAATTAGTTAAAAGCTTTCTAAATAAGCCTTGATGCTGGGCAAAAAGAGAAGACACGGCGCCAAACAAACAGGAGGGAAAAGGCGACATTTTGAAATGTTTCCACGTTAGGCCTACTCTGTGTTGGCAGCTGGACTCCAGAAGCAATGTCATTGGTCGTCGCCATGGTTTCAACTGAAATCGTTATTCGTCTTTTGCCAGCCACTCCAACGGTGCTAGCCTATCATTTCAGCCAACAGCCAATGTTGCCATATGGAAAAATGCAATTTTCAGTTTAGGACCTTGTCCCCCCACTCGAGCTGATTTTCATAATGTATGCATGGTGCACTGCTGTTTAGCATAAATGCATTAAATGGCTACCATGTTGTGTTTACCCATACATACTCGGTTCATCAGTATGCTGCACACTACCTTATTAACAAACTCGCAGCGAATTTGTAAGCTTTTTAATAAAAAATTCTTTACAGGATCCTAGATGAAGTTCAGTAATGGTGTCGATTCATTCCATTTGTACTCCCTTCATTTTGAATTAATTCGATACATTTGAAATGGCAATTAAATCAAAAAAAATTACATTTTTACATGATATGTTTAACGGTGGTAATCTGGTATAAGTTTGTTTACTTATTTTAAAAACATAAATAAAAAATAGATATACATGTAAATATACTATATTTGAATGCAAAAAAATAGTTGGCAATCAGGTACAGCTTGGATGCTAGCAGTGATTGCCAACTATTTGCTGCCCACTCCAATTTTCAGAAGAAAATCAAATTAACATTGAATAAAATTAAAACTAGCTTAATATATAGGTACAGACTCCATTAGGATACAATGGTTAGAGAAAAGGTGAAATCAGATCTAGTTGGACGAAGTGCCAGATCCGCACGACAATAATTTGCCAGATTCACTTTCTGGATCTGACTGGTATATGGAATCCGGTTTCTTTTATCATATACAAAATACCCGCACCAATCCCATCAAAGGAATTTATATTTTATATACAATATTCATTAAATGTGAAGCTTACTAAACGATATATCCTTAATTAAAGGCTTTTGTTAGTAAAAATTAATGAACTATATTTCCAAAAAAACTAACTTTCAAAATGCAATGACTAACGACACAACTGCACAAAATATCCTAAGCAGTAAACATTTTAAATTGTGATAATTTTATATTTTGTTTAAGAAATATGACATAAAATTATTCACGAAAAGAAAAGGTAGTGTCTTACAAGGCAGATCTCGAAAATGTAACTTTTAAAAAATTATAACCGATTTCAAATTAATTCATTAATACGTTACTGCATGCAAAGTATTTCAATTTTACAGGAGCAATGGGTTCTATTTTGCATTTGTCAGTATACTGACATTTTCATCATAAATTCAAGCAAAAACCATCTTTTCTCAAAAATTCATAATTCATAATTTGTCGATGGCATCACTAGCAGCAAATGTTTTTGCATATCCCCAACTGGGCATGCGCGATACATTTATTTTCCTGTGCATTTGTGTTTTGGACAACTTTATCCTATCCCTATATCCAGTGAATGTTGGAAGTAAAAATACATTGACATTTGGAGGAGGAGCAGGGCCAACTTAAGCTACATTCTAGGCTTATATGAATACACATAGAAACGTCCTCATTATGTAAGCATCATGTGTCTACCCTAAGCAATACACGAGGACAAGCAAAAGCTTCCTATAAGACGAAAGGAAAAAAAAACAACTTGCTTTTATACAAACAAGAAATGGGTGGGGGATGTCAACTATAAGCAGGTGAATCTAGGAATCACTAGAGATTTCACTACGTTTAAGACTTGATTGCATGTTAGAATTGCAAAATTTCCACCCCAAATTCCCCCTTCCTAAACTCCCTTATCTTACTATTCCTTTAGCTTTTCTCATTTTTAGACTATATGTATATAAACATATATATATGGGGGCAGTCTTACTAATATGCTGTACTCTATCCCAACCTATATACTTGGTTTTCTTGATTTGACACGTCAAATATTCAATCCAAGCTTCATGATGAACGAGAGCATTGTGCTTGATAATTCAGCATCACAACTTACGAGTCTCTGTTTTCTATCTTTTCCTCCTGTGTTAAAAAAGCTCCCAAAAATCAGTAAAAAATAATCTGTATTTGCAAAACCAAAATAATTCCTTCAAGACCCCCACATAAGGTGGCGACGCCTGTCACAAAAATTCATTTTATGGCGAGTTATCGAAGACTGTTATGTCTGTATTATAAATAAATACCTTTTCAGTTAAAAAAAATAAATTCCCTAAAATGAATTTATTTTAAATTATAACAACAGATGAGTTATCAGGCAAGTGATTAATGGGGTCTTTGTAAACAATCTAAAAACATAGGCAGCAAAAAAAGTTTAAAAATGTCTACTACAGCAGACAAATTAATTATATTTCTTACAAAAAATTATGAATTTTCTGGAATATAAAATTAAATATGTTTTTTTTTGAAATTGACTGAATCTGCGAGGTCATTTCAAGCGCCATGTTTGTACAGTGGCAAAAATACTTAAATTAATGATCTGACATGCGTATTTATGGTACCGCCATCAAAATATGTCTGTCTAAAAATATTATATGCAGAGCTTATATATACGAGAATCAAAAATGTAAATCAGAAATATGTTTCACTTTATATTATCATTATTACAGAAAAAAGTTCTTCAGTCTGGAAATAAAAGGGGCAGAATATTATTGTTACTACGTCTACAATCATTACAGAGATAAAAAAAGAAATTACAACTCAAGTTAATATTTCCATGTCACAAAACTGCAGAAATATTACTTAAAACGAAGATTTAAGCAAATCAGGAGAAAAATTGATCCAAAAATTAAATAAATTGAATTTTTTTAAACTGGGGTTGTAATTAAACGAATGAGAGGGAAAAGAATAAATATGACAATTTAATCAATTTTTCTTATATATTATAAGATCATGATCACGATTTATTTTAGTGATCTTGTAAAATTAAAAATACTACTCACATATTTAAAAAAATATATATAAAATACATCTAACGACCAGCTGCATTAAAATAAATAAAATTAATAAGGCTTTTTGATTTGTATATAAAGAACTTAATAAGTTTGAATTACTTTTGAAAATCAATTTCTTCAAATATCAAGAGTTTCTAAATGTGTTTTTCCTAATTATATTTGTTTTCCCTTATTTGAATTCATTGCTAATCCTTCATTGATTCTTACAATTCATTATTTTTTTTTGTGTGGATCTATATTATATATACCGCATGCAAGATGTTTACTAAAAAGGCGTCTTTTATCATCTTTACAATTTTCATCTAAACAATAGGTAAGACCTATTCTTTTGATGGCATAATCAAGAATATATATATTAAATAACATTAATATAAGACTGAACAATGTTGAAACTTTGGGAAATAGAAGCTGGAGCCTTATGCCAAATTAAGGTATGTCAAAATTAATTAAAAATCCCTATAGAATCTGATGGCCTTTTTAATTAGCTTTTGCAACCTATTCTTATTATACAAGATTAATTACTATGTATTCTTTATTACATCGTAAATACTGATTAATTACATTTTGAATTACTTGTAGCAATCACTCGAATTCCTCCATAGGGTTCTCTTATATTTGTTCAGCTCAACTATTATAGCTTTATAAAGGTTATGTTTTCAACATAAAATTTAAATTATGAACCTGTGAGATTAATGTTTTAAACTGATTTTTCAAACCACGCTTACGCTTATATATTTTCCCCAATCACGTTATTCAAATTATTCTTGTCTCAAATTGGCTTTATATATTGCCTATTTGGAGTTGATTTAAACTTTGCTTTCAATAAAAAAACATCAATTATAATTAAGCATCCTCGTAAGTTCGATATTAAATATAGCAGCTATAGGAGATCATATACAGGCAAACATTCTTCTGTGAATACATTTTAAACTATTTATTCTAAGAATATTATTGTGAAATGCTATAAAGTTCTGCAAAGAAAACTCTTTTTTAATTATTACTGAATAAATAAGAGAGTATTCAGAAAGTATTGAAATTCCACGGAGCCTTAATTTATACAACGCAATTGAGAAAAGTTCATATGGCAAAAACGAAAGCTTCAAAAAATTGGTATAATAAATAGTCCAATATAGCGAAATTAATATGAAAATAATGAAATACTATTTTCTTACTTGTATTATCCAAACTGGACTAATTATCAACTATTTTAACCTTTCGTTGATAAATATAATTTTGTAATTTTTTATAAAGTTTTGCTGTTCTGCGCAAAGCAAGACAAATTAATTTTAAACTTAAAAGTATAATTCAAATTCAAATGAAAGTTCAAGGGAAAAAAAAGTTAAAATAGATTTTACCTATATATTTTTATCGGGGATTATTGGGTTTCTTTAATATAAATTCTGTGATTGAAATAAGTAAGTTGGTTTACAGTGTGGTCAACTTGGGTTTTAAAAGTATGACTATCACAAGATGGTGGAAATCTCTGACCCAATATTTTATTCAGGTCAGCCTATCCTATATAGAAAACATTTGTTATTTCAGTCATAATTGTATCTACAAGTTTTACTATCCCATAATGATAATCGATATGAAGGGGCACCCTGTATACGGCCTAATGCATATAAACCATTAAACAAAACCGCTTTAATTCACAATTTCAAATGCCAAAGTGCCACTCGCAGCTATAAGAGAATTTCCCAAGAAACCAAAAATAAAAAATCTTCTTTTCTAAAATATGATCTAGGTTGTGAAATGGTCATGCAAATTACAATTCATGTATCTCCATTTGCCTCGCAGTTAAATTCTAGGGGGACTTCCAGCAAATGCAGCAAAAATAGGGGGGGGGGGTGGGGGGAGAAGAGAGAAGTTGAGATATCATTGCAGGAGGCGAAAGATCAGTTTAATATAAAGTTTATAGGCAGAAGAGGAGACAGTATAGGACCACGGCCCATTAAAGCTTATCATTTGGAAATGGCTACCAACCAATGACACGACTCCATCATAATTCTTCGCCCTTAATTAGCATGGGAAAATGCGAGATGATTTAAAGAAGGCCGTTGTCCAATTGGAGGAGGGGGCCATTGACATGCATGCATGGGAAAAATACAAGGACTCGATATATCGAAGAGACTTCAGGCTGGAGAAAAAAGATGGGGGAAATTATTATGGGGATTCGAGGGGGGGAAGTGGGGGGGGGAGAAGTCATATATGAAAAGGCAGCAGTGAGAGAATTTCAAATTAAAGGGAAGGCTATGAAAATATATACCCTAGGAGCTAAAAATGAATCTTAGATGCACGAAAATTCCCCCATCAGCATGCAAGCCTCCACCTATTTGATGTTAACGTCCAGATCAAATTTTGCTGCGCATGCGCACTGCTTCTCGCTGGGACAATTTATGTAAATACAACGCATTGTAGTCCATGGGCTATAAAACGTCTAAGACCCATGCACGTTTATTTTCAATCTAATTTCAATTCCACCCCCTCCTCGGCCCAATGCAAGCAGCACATAAGTTCTAATTTAATGTAAAAATTTACGAGCTAGCCCCAGTGCTACCATAAGGAAAAACACATTTTGTCCAATTTAAAAGAAACGACTGGCGCATTGGGGATTGCCTTAGCAAATGCGTTTTGGAAGCAGGCCACGTCTGTCACAATCAATTGAAAAGTTGGAAGCAAGAGAAAAAAAAAAGTTTTACTTCAAAATTAGTATTGGAAAAAGGCCACCCAGTTAGCCCACCCCTAAATAAACCCTGCCATTAGAGTCATTAGAGCAAGCAGTGTGTATATATATATTTGGCATCAATGTGGAAAATCCATGAACTGGAAATGGTTTTCCGGATCACGAAGCAGACGCGATTTTGCGTGAAATGGCTCCGTGGCACTGCACGGTATCTTCAGTGCACTTAGCATTTTCTAAATAGGAAATATGATTCATTTTAATTTCAAGTAATTTAAGAGACATATTGTGTACCATATAATGGTAAAGTTTCATATTTTATACATCAGAAGTGCATGCCTCTTTTCAGCCTATAAAGTGCATCTTTGCTACAATTTCTTTAGTGCTATATCTTTAAAATAAATAATACAAATCAAGTTTATTTAGTTAATTTTGCAGATATACTTATTTAAATATTTGAGAGAAATCAAAGATAATCATGATAATTGCTGCAGTTTATATGGTTTCAAAACAATTTACTGCAATATAAAGCAAAAATATTGGTAATTTTGCACACTCAAACAAAAAAACAACAGAAATTCTCGAAAATTGCAAATTTTTTGCTATATTCGCCTGCACTGCAAGTTCACCATGCAGTGCACACTTTCTCTATATAAGTGTCCCTTTGGCCTGCACTACTTGCACCAACTATCCCAAATTTTCTCCATTCGTGCAAAGGAGCAGAAAATTGTAGCAACAACATATATACCAGTGAAACCTAAAATGCACCAATCAGGGGAGACAAATAAGGCACCAATATTAATTGTCATGCATTTCGGTTGCGCTTTTATTTTGGTGTAAGTTGTGTTCCTTTCTTCAGTTACACCAAGTTACTCTCTACAATGTCGCACTATAAGTACAGGCACTGACACCGTCATAAGAGTTATGTTTGATCTCAACATTTTTAGCAGCTTAAAAGTAGTTGAGCTAATTTTCAAAAGAATCCATTTGAAAAGTAAAAACATGGTAACTAAAAATTTCTGTTAATAAAATTCCCTGAGTTTTCCAGAGTCATTTCCACATTTTTACAGGTTCAAAAACATTTATTTTAGATGGTGTAACAATGAAAAAAGTTAAATGCACAAATTTCAAAGCTAATCAGTTGCTTTCCATTGAAGAGCCAAGATATCATTTTTAATTTTTGCAGCCGCCAATTATTCAACTCATTTTTGTGTGCTGATTTTCAGGATAATGTTAAAAAAATACAAAATAAAAAAGATGATATTGAAAAATTCCAGGT